>SNQJ01S0062399.1:67907-79937 GCA_010110895.2 Picea sitchensis
GACATTTTCATTTGGAATCATCTTGGAATTGTACATTTATGTGGGCATAAGGAGGTTGCCCCCTCGAAGAGGCTTATTATCTGAATTTCTCTCTTTTTCAAGGCATTGAGTACTTATTCTGAGGTTTTTCTATGCTATATTGACATTTGGTTCTTAACATTTGATGGCTTTCCTAGTTAAGGGTTTCTATGGAAAATATTTGAGTATCGTGTGTGTATGCTATTGCTAATCTTTTTTTTTTTATAAAAAATATGTATGCATTGCTTTATTTTAAAGGTTTAAACCTTAAATTTTGTATTAGAGTGAGATTATTGGCTTCAAGGGGATGCCTTTTTTGCTAAGGGTTCAACTCATTTTGATAGAACAAGCTTATCTTGGGTCTGTGATAAACCTAGTTTTAGTGGGAGCTATGCAATGGTGATTCTTGTGCTAAAAGAGAATAGCGAGAAATTCTAAAATTGAGATCGAAAAATTTAACAGGCAAAGCTTTAACCTATGGAATCTCAAGATGGAGAACATTCTTGTAGACAAAGAATAGTGGGTCACTATGGATCCTGTTACTACACCTACGCGTATGTCAACAAAAAACTAAACAAAGTTGGATAGGAAGACAAAGAGCACAACCGTGTTGTGTCTTTTAGATTCAATGTTATTGAATGTCTCGAGAGAAGCTATAGCCCATACGTTATGGGATAAGTTATGGACTTTGTATTGATTTAATTCCTTGGTAAACAATTTTTTCCTTTGATAGAAGTTGTACCTCCTAAGGATGAATGACAGAGACTCTGTGATAGAGCATTTAAATGTGTTTAATATTAAAATTATAATGAAGATAAGTGCATTAGTTTATTGTGTTCTTTTCAAGATTCATGGGATAGGTTGGTTGTAGTTATTGGGAGTAATGCAACCACATTAAAGTTTGATGATGTGGTTTCATCCTTGCTATCAGAAGAAATGAGGTGGAAAATCATGGATAGTTAGAGCATAAATGCCTTATTTGTAAGAGGTCGTTTCCAAAATAGAAATAAAAATAAATCCCTGGGCATGAGGGACCTAACCTCCCTAACCCCTCACGTAGGTAGAATAATATATTTTCCATGTAATAAAGACCGACATTACTAAATAAGGCGTATATAATAATGTGAACAAGTATTATGTAAGAAGACTTAATAAAAGCTTTTGCTTCTAGAAAGATCTTCATCTAAAATGTTCTTTAGAAGATAGAATTAGTATAAATAGGAGTAGAAGGCATGAAAAAGTCTTGTCTTGAGAATTATTGTAATAGAGTTTTGCTCTGTTGGTAATTGCCCCCTTGAAGAGGAAGTGAACTTAGCTTTCTATCAATAAAGGTATCATTGTTGTTTTCTCTATTTTGTTGTTTCCCTAGTATTTATCATAATATTTCCATTTCTTCTTTATAAAATACATATGGTACCTTACAAGTGGTATCAAAACATTTTCCTTTGTAAAAATTGTGGATTTGTTTTTCCCAGGGCAGAGACGTGTACTATTGGTGTCTTTAAAGCATAGAGAATTGTCGTTCAAGGAGTTAAAATGCGGCTACAAAGACTGCACACAAGAAATATAGGCAGTTTCACGGGTTACTCGAAACAAACATTTCACCTTGTTGGAAACCTTTGTAGCCCCTGTTGGTACCCCTTCGATTAGTATTGCATAATACATAATCTGTACACGACCATCACTCCCATGTACCATCAGGTATACTGGGAGTCCCATAGGTCTCCTGAAACCAACTCTAGATCAATCGATCAATCGCTTTATTGCTATAGTGACACCGAGAACAACACTTGGGAAGGTAGTCTCTAATACCTGGGTAATCAGGTAGTATGATTAAGGGTACAATCGAGCCTCCTTAGTTAGTGCCCCGAGATATTGGGCCGATTACTATTGTTCGACTGCACACGTATATCAGAACCATAGCACATGGGAAAACCTTGTCTGTAGGAACCTTGAAAATCCTAACCCTTGGGAATAGAACAAAAAAAAGGAAAAAAAGGGAAATTTTTCTGCACAACCCTACCTTATGCACACTGGTTGTGAAATTTCTACACAATTGTCCTTGTTAACAATTTGGGCATTACGTCAATGCAATAATATTCAGGCCAGAGTATAACTCCATCGGAGTGAAAAAAAGAGTATAGTGGTCCCCCCGACACCCTTATTTGGGACCTATCCCATTGGATTCCTCTCTTAACCCTGATCATTGTGGTACCTATCACTTCTAAGACTTTTTTTTTTTTGTGGACCCATCCACCCTTCCCGACACCCTTAATTTCTGCCTATCACATTGGATTCCTCTTTTCGCCCTGATCACTGTGGTATATATCACTTATCATTTTTGTTTTTATTTTTATTTTTTATTTTTTATTTTTCTGTGGCCCCACTGCCCCCTCATTCTCAAATGGCCACCACTCACAACTAAGAACTTGTTAACTTGCAAGACGAATCTAAACAACAAAAGGAGACCATCCAGAAAATGACTTCTAAAATTTCTTTTTTCGATTCCAATGTTGAAACCTTCAAGGACCAAGTTAAGGGAGAATTTGAATCCATCAATGGCCAACTTGACTAATTCTAATCCAATCACAACTAACTGTTGAAATAATCCTAGGGCCCTCCTTCCTCTAACCAACCTTCACACTTAAAAAGTGTAGACTCTTCCCATACGATGTCCTTTCACTCCAAGTTGCTTCATCGTGACCCTCATCTTCCCAAAGTTGAGTTAAACAAATTTGATGGCTTGGATCCCACCGGCTGGGTCACTCAAATGGAACATTATTTTGCCTTGCAAGACATTACTAATGAGTTGGCCAAACTTTGTTATGATGTCCTCTATTTGGATCCTAAATGTTGACAACGGTGGAAACGGCATAAAAATGCATGCCAAGGCTATGTTTCTTGGACATAGTTTGTTGCAGATCATTATGAATGCTTTGACACCGAAACCCACCATTTAGGTTGTTTGACCAAGTTGAAATAGTCTGGCACAATGGAAGAATTTATAACTTCCTTTGAGCACTTGGATTTTAGAACGAAGGGCATGTAAGATGCCTTCTCAAGGTCCCAATGGCTCTCCCTCAAACTTGGTTGGAAGCTACTAAATTATCCAAGGAAGCACAAAAGATTGTCTCCGCCCAAAACATCAAAATAACACGTCTCCTATATAAAGAAGGCTATGCTCTCATTTGTAACTATAGTTTGGAGAATAAAAACTATTTGTCTTATTTTCATTTGTGTTATTGGTATTGGTTTAATATTTTCTCGATGATTATTTTGTGAGGTATCTAGCAAGATATTTTATTTGTAACAGGTGAATGTTGGTTGAGAAAGTTGGCAAGGAGCCACACGAAAAGTAAAGTGCTATAGTGGAGGAGCTTCATGAGGTAAATCTTCTTCATAGTCATTAGTTTTCTACATTTAGACGAGAGTATTGAGTTGACAAGGATTGACTTTCCTTCCAACTCCTACCTTGGGATGGTGTAGAGTCTACTCTTTGCCACTTAAGGAGTTGGTGACCCACTCCTATCACCATCCATGATGGTAATCATAAGGGTTTCTCTGTGATATCTCCAAGTATCGTTTTCTTCTCTCAACAATACAAAGTAACAAACTTATTTTAGTGCTAATATATCTCATGAAGATTTTGATTCCTTTAGATCAAAATTGTAATGACATAATCTCACTACTTGGAACCCATCCTTTCATAACAATAATGTTAAGAGATTTCTGTCAGCATTAAAGATCACTATTGAGTTGAATGACATCATATGCTCTGAGTTTTCCATGATTTGCGTTCTATTGGATGACATATTTTCCTCCTTGTGAATACTATTGATATTTGAAGTAAGTCATTTTTTACTTGGCACCATAATCATACAACCATAAATACACGTTGAATGAAATATCTCAGCCCTATTGTCTTGTGGGCTGCCCTTTTGTGCACATTGTTGACATCTAGTGGTATTTCAAATATTTCCTACTATTTGTAGATATAACTCTACTTTCAATGACATTGATAGATTTACTTTGATGTTGAACCAAATCACTACTTATCTGACATAAATTGTTGAATGTGTTACCCCCCCAACCTAGGGGTAACTAAGAAGATGATGTCTCGAGGCCCACAGGTAGCAGACATGGAATCCTGAGAGCTAGATGACCAACTGAGCTCACATTGAGTAGACAGATCCCCTCATATGCACCACACATCACCATTCAACATCAACAACATAACAATGTACGCCACACCAACATGGCCCAAAAAGGATAGCAGGTCTTGCTTCATGAGGCAACAAGTCCAGTCTCATGGAAAGTGTCACTTTAATAATTGAAGCATTTGATCATTTTGTAAAAGGTCCTTTCTTTATTATCAAACATTTTCTTGGAAATTATACATTTTTCCTTATTTCACCTTGGTGGTTGACATGGTTTCCTAGTAAGTGGGTCACCCTCAGGAAAAGGGTTGCTACTAGGGGGTCTCATTGAAGGGTCATCGTACCATTCCCACTCATACTTACCACTTTCCACACTCCTTCCCCTCTGTTTCCTCATCTTTTGGGTTTGTGGGTTCATTGACCCCAAGAAGGGCTTGTACCTCATTTCATGGGAAGAAGGGGTTGAAGGCCCAAAGGTGTTGTAGCTAGCATTGTAAAAGTCAAAAACCATAACCTATCCTTCTAGAACCTCTCCTTAAGGTCTAGAGAGCAATGAAACACTTCTCCATAAAAATGAAGAACTTTTTAAAAATAAAATAAATAAAAATGTCCCGCTTGATGGGGGAATGCATTGCAGTGTCCTTTAATTTCCAGTGCATATGGAACTCAATGTGTTCTAACTACAAGTGGAATTGTGGTGTTCTTTTACTTTCCATTTCACATAGAACTCAATGTTCGGACCATAAAAAATGAAAGGCAAATAAAGGGCTAGGAAAAATGTTGCATTGCTAACGAAGGGATGTAGCACACCCTCCACAAAGGCACCCACAAATGAAACAATATGAGTCCTTGATATTTCAAGAAACCCATGCCCAAAAGTACTACCCCAATCCACCTCATACTAACTACATGGTCTAGAGATGGTCTTCTTGGGAAACATTCTTTGACTTGAGGATTGGCCTACCTAATAGGCACCACGACATCCCTCCCATACCTAAATTGGGAAAAGTTTATAAGGTCTTTGATCATTTGTTTAATTTGAAAAGGGGGACTTAATGCACTTGTTTGGGTGGTTCTTTTACTAAATGTGGCTTATTTGGCATGATACATGCGACTTGTGGACCCTTGGAGGGCATATTTTCTTGTCTTTGCAGGACCTTGCTCGGTGAAAGACATTCATGAAAGGACTAAGCCACTTGGACCTTCATATGGGCTTGAAATCCCATTGGATGGATGATGCGCCCCACACATTGGAGGCCTAGGATGATGAATGTTGCACGTTGGGAGGCATCTCTAGCACTTGGAGAAGGCCTGGAAGAATAAATGAGAGATGATGTCACCCTCCTATGCCCAAATTTCCCTCCTTTCGAGCTTGACATCACATTTTTGAGGGGATGTTTTTCCATTTTAGTGCATTTGGTGGTGTTGTGGGCTTGAATCCCCACTCTCTTGCTTGATTTGGGGGTGATGTGGCACATTTCTAGCATGACGTCCTAGCCTATGGAGGATTATATTGACACATGCCACCTTGGAGAGGAGATTTATGGGATAATATGCCATCATTTTATTATTTTTGGTCATTTTGTAGCCTATGTGGCAAAAATGGCAAAATGTTTTTCTAATTAAGCATTGTAACTTAAGTTTTAGCCTAAAATTATGGATTTAATTGTAATGTGGACAAAATATGACTTGAGTTTTCCTCTATAAATAGAGGCAAGCCATTTTTCACTTGGACATAACTCATCACTTGATAATATTGCTATTGGACTGAAATTTTGGTCCTCTTGGACAATTCACTATCTCTCTTTTTCTTGTCAAAATGGATGTAACTCTTGTCTATTAGAGTAATAAAGGCTAGCGACTTTTCTTGATGGTGTTTCTTGGAAAATTGTTGGATGATCTTTGGTATTAAAGTGTTTGTTGCATGATATCTCTTGGATTTGGTGAGTAATTTCTGCAATTCATTGTCATCTTACTTGTTTAAATTCAATAAATATATCTAAAACCCTAGGAGGAGTAAAATAGATTACACCCTCCACCAAAGTTATTTCTTATTTTCTATTGAAGGGATATAAGTCTTGCAACAAGAAGTAAGAGAGTTTACACCCTTGTTCCAAGGCTTAACTAGGGTTTATTTCTCTAGGAAGTAAAAGGGTTTACATCCTTAGAGAAACTTTAAACCCTAGTGCACCTTGGATCCCAAGCTAGATGATTTGGAAGGATTGTTGTTTAGTATTATAAGGGTTTAACTCTCAACAATAAACCTCTTCTTTCTCTTTTCTTAGTTTGTTTTCCAAGGAAGACACTCCATTCACCCAATAGCAAGGCACTAATGTTTGTATTGGAGATTGTTAATTGTTGCAATGGTAAACATGAAAATAGAGGTTTTGAAATTGTTCAAGTTGGATTTGAATTTACATGATCTATACTCTCTTATTATTCAAGGGTGTATTGATTGGTAAAGTGTTTAGTTTTTTGTAATAAACATTAATCAACCACAATTAGGGCTACAACAAACACACTCTCTCACACTTTTTCTCTATTTTTCTACCGCTGAAAATTGCTTGTAAGCTGTAATAATTAATCTATTGATAAAGGGTTATTGTTTGGGTGGATTAGTTGCTTATTTTAGTGATTCAGGTGGATATCAGTGGCCACCCACCTTTTCCGGCTGGCTCAAAACAGTTTTCTAGCAATTTTGGCAATTTACTATTTTTAACAGTTTTTAACTTTCAGGGCCATTTTGAGGGCCCAAATAAAGGTTTTTCGAGATAGATGTTCTCAATGATAAAAAAATGCATGATTTAGCCCCAAAAATTAATCTCCTTGATGATACCTTTCCAATGAGCTATCACACGCCTAAAACGAAGATCGTATGCAAAAGTTACGATCCCGAGAATTTGATGTACTCACTTACCCAAATGGGGCCCACATGACTTTTGGCTCTTCATCTCCTAGGGTTAGGTTTTTGGATGTCTAGGGTTTTGGGCATTCCTTCTTATTGTAAATACCTTCAGAGCCTCATTATAATCATCTTCTTGCGAATGCAAGTAGCCGTCACATCTCTTCTCAGAGATAAGCTGCCATCATTCTATCGAGTCTTTCACTCTATATTTTACAGTCTCTGTACATTTATTTCATTAATAGAAATCATGTATTACTGTATATCTATGTTTATGGTTTCATCTCTGATACATTTATGTTATATTATTGAATATGTGCGATATCTTTGTGCATTTCTTTATTATATCTCCAATCTCATTTCGTGCCAAAAATAATCCGGATCAGTGGTATCATAACAGGCTGCTCTTGATCGGTTTTTCAGTGCCTGTCCCTGACGAGGTCTGAGTATAACAAGTTGGGTCTCGAGCTTGTCTCTCTTGAAGACAATTGCTCTTGCACACCCAAGAAACCCTCAATGGCGGAAGAAAAGAAAAACGACGGAGCAGATGATCCTATCAATCTGTTGCTTGAGCAAGCTCTCACACGACAGAGGGACAAAATGATGGAGAATTTTTCCCACATCCTTAAACGCCTGCCTATAGCATCAGACGCATCTTCATCAAGAAATCACTTTGGAGGCACCTCGCCTTTCAAGGTACAAGTTAATTTTGATATTCCTGTATTTGAAGGACATCTAGATGCAAAAGCCTTAGGAAAATGGTTAACTCTGCTAGAAGGTTATTTCTCTGTTCACAATTTTTTCGACAAAGAAAATATCACCTTTGCACTCCTTAAAGCTCTCCCTCATTTCAAACATTGGTGGGAGACTTATTGGGAGCAAAGTTCCATAGAGGAGTCTGGAATATATGGGGCCGATCCCACTTGGGATTTTTTTGTGGATGCGGTAAATGAACAATATTACCCTGTTGACAACTATGAGGACCAATACATGAGATGGACCACACTGCGGCAAGAGAGGGGCCAAGCAGTTCTGGAGTTCACCAATACCTTCCATACCTTGTGCACCAAGCTGGGTATCAAATACTCCGAGCGAAATTTGGTTCTGAAATATCGTGGGGCTCTACACAGATACATCCAGACTGAAATGAATTTTCTGGACATCTCATCACTCAGTGTTGCTTATCGATATGCTGTTAAAATTGAGTAGAAATTTAAGCGCTAGAACAAACAGGAATTCGGGTTTGAAAATTTACAACAACCAAAGTATGACAAAGACGACCTGTTATCACTCAGTTTGTAGTTTAGGTTACAAGGCTATAGGATAAGGGTCAAACTGACGTAACAGGAACCACCCCACCCAATGTCACCTCGATAGGGGGCTCTTTCTGTTTAGGGTGGCTAAGCCCAAGGGAGATGTCCCCGACAATCTGGGGTTTGAAAGGAAAAGTCTCAAAGGATTAAGGCAAGTTTCCCCTTCACAAATTACTGCCCAGAAGATAGTCAAGTAAAGAATAACCACAGAAAAGGGACTTGCTTGCGAGACAAGACAACAATGAAACTAGTACATGCAATAATGGTTAACACTTCATAAATCAATGACTATCAAAATTTAATGTATATGAGCATATACAACAGTAAATATTGACGAAGTCAATGTTTGCAATAATAATAATGGCAATACAATGTTACTTGTCAATAAACATTAGAATAATATAGCATCTAATGAAAATGATCAATCGTTGAATTAAATCAATGCATTAAATGTCATTAGTTGCTCATATACAATAGAGTGTTGCGTCAATATCCTAGGGATGACGTCAGCTTCCTTTAGGGTTAGTATGGTTTAGCAATATAATAGACAAAGAAGGTAAACGTTTTGCTAATTAGCCAATGAAAATTACCAATGCATCAATGTCTATCACAAGATGACCAAGCCAACAGTGTTTTCTATCAACAATAGTTCAAATAAGGCATGATGTCATCATTAATTGCAGAGTTAGAGGGCTTGCTACGTCAGGTATGACGTCAGCCCTGGTTAGTGCATTAGGGTTAATTAAGGTTTCAAAATTTGAAAGTTTGAAAGATGAATTTGCACAACAAGCTCAACGTTGGAAAGAATACTAGTGCCTTAGGGTAATATGGAGTCAAAAGTAAGGGCAAAATCTCAGGAGGATTTAAAATTTAAAGACTAGAAGGTTAGGTTCTATGGTGCTGCAGTGGCAGGGCCCTAGAATCAAAACCCTAAGGAAAGGAGGCTCATTCCAGTGTTGCTTAAGCAAGGCCTCATGCTCCTTCCTCTTTCTCTAAATACTCTTGGCAAAATGGCTAGCTTCAAAGTACAAATCTAAGGGAGAAAAATGTTGCAGGGGCAAGGCTTTTCAAACCCTAGAAGGTTAAAACCCTAGGTGTAGAATTAACTAGGCCTAGGACATCTCCTTTATTCAACCTATACTTTAATGCTAACTTAGAAAAAGAGAGATACGTGTAGCAACGACTAGGCTATATCTTCCTTTATCAATGGCTAAAACAAGTTTCTCAAGCATGGGGACATATAGCAATGACCTACTAGTGTGCTTGCTACCTAGGGTTTCAGGATTTAGTAATATAATAGCAATACTATAGCAAATGTAAGAAATTAAACCTACAACCATTCATTTAAGAAGTTTTGCATGAAAAATTCACTTACAAATCATGAAGAATGCTTAATCAAACCCTAGTTGTAAACCTTCCATGAGATAAACACCATAAATGCCAAGAAGAATCCTCCAATAAGAGTTGCGCCTCACTTCCAAGACCAAAGATACCAAGCAAAAGACTAAAAGTTGATCTCTCACAAGAGATTGAGTTGTTTTTGTTCAAAATGAGGCAAAACGTCCTCTATTTATACCAATCCATGACCTTTGAATTAAAATTTAGGTCATTAAAATAGCCGACAAGGCTGACTACCAAATTTACATTGTTTTTACATTAACTGCTAAAAAGATGACATAATATGAGCAAAAAGAGGGACGTTAAGCCCGTTTGAGGGAGACGTTAGCCCTTTTTTGGGCAAGCACAACATCCAGAAAACCAAACGTTGGCCCTTCTAGGGATCCTCCAAGCTGCCACACGTGCCAAATGACCTCAACACACTGCCACACACTCCAGACAATGCCCAACTCTCTCAGGTGACGTCTTGTCCATCAAAGGCAAATGTTCCATCTGCAGTGGGTGATTCTCCCTAGGCCGGGCTCTGCCAAAGTGTCCTGGGTGGAACGTCCTTCTTTCTTCTTGTGCAATGGCTCATCATAACGTTGTCCTTTCTCTGCCATCCCAGCAACCATCTGATGGGCTCTTCAGCCCCATGGAGGTCCGAGCTAATCATATCCCCATGTGTACCGGTCCACTGGTACCTGTCCATCGGGTGTGGTCCTGCACATCAAAAACTACGCCCTCCATGGGCTCATCATTCCTCGGGATCATATCAATGTCAATCATATTTCATCATTAAATTTATCAAATATATGCATAAAATCCCTAACATATCATCTAATAGCTCAAAGACATTACACTGATCTACTATACAAAGTTGAAGAAATAGACAGAATAACCTATTGGGCCAGTATCCATAAGAAAATGAAAGTTTCCACAGAAGATCATTCAAGCCATGTACATGAAGTGGTATGGTCTAAGGATGTCCAGTCATAGTAAGACCAAGGGTAGGTGTTTTCCGTGGGTGCCTTTGTAGGAGGTGAGTTGTACTCGTCATGGATGCACTTTTTCCAAGCCCATTTATTGCCTTTATTCTTTATTTATTCCTTTTCTTTCTTTTTATTTCAAGGTCTGACCAGAGGACACTGCCTTGGCGTGGTGACCAGAGCTAACAGTGTTACCCACTGGTATTTTCGCAGAAATGATAAGGCTGGCTCGTGATGAGACCCCCTTTCCCTTGGCTATGTAACCAAAGGTCATTTCCCTAGCGTGGTGATCAGATAATGGCAATGTCATACTGCTAGATACCTATGAACATAATGGGCCGGCTCGTGATGAGACCTCCCATCCTCTTGGTTAGGTCTTGTTTTTGTTATTTTTCTTAGGGTCCCTTTTGTTTATTATTGAGAGGCCTTTTATTGCCTTCTCGGGGATCCCTGGGCGAAGCATCTCTAGGTTTTATTTCCTATAGATTTTATCTTTTACCAGCTGCTTTTACCCCCTGGGCCTTTAGCCCCTTCTTCCCATAGGACAAAGTGTAACCCTCAAAGGTCATCCTAATGGCCGGACTAGGGGAATGGGATGGATGTCTGGGAGATAAGATGTAAAGTGATATAATGGTGGGAGCGGACGATGGCTCTGCAAATCCCCCCTGGTGGCTAACCAAAACCCATAAATACAAGCTTGCCAGGGCACCCCGTCAATCCCCCCAACAATGGTCAAGTGGACTAGTGTAAGATCCAAGCATTTATCAGAAATGTAAGGAACCTGATGCATATATAAGAAAGTTATAATGATCAAACATGACACATACCATGATACCTTGGACCAATTACCTCATGGAGCAAGAGTATTCTCTGATGCAAGTCCAAGTCGATGGTGATGGAAGTTGCTGCTGCTAACAGGACAAGTCTGGCGAAGAAGAAGGATGGGCCCTCCAGGGCCATGCTCAGGTCAATCCTGCTCTCAGTACTCCATGTCTAGGACCTATGGGCCTCGAGACATGATCTCCTAGCTATCCCTAGAAAACGGGGATAACATTTGGCTCCAACTCAGGGACATGTGCTCACAATAGAGCGCATGAGAACCTCAACATCTCTGGGATAAACCTGTAGACCTTCTCACACTTGAAAAGAAAGCATCAACAACAAAATGTGGGGTGGTATTTCCACCCTGCAAAATAATACATGTATACATATGAGATAAAACAATCAAGATGCATATAAGGAAACAAACAATAAATGCAGATGGTATAATACAC
>SNQJ01S0062400.1:12505-26343 GCA_010110895.2 Picea sitchensis
TTAGTTATATATCTAAACACAATTATTGGAACATCATATAACTCGACAACTTGAACTCAATATTCATTTATCATAATTCAAACTTTATTCACAAACCTATATATTTGGAAAACATCATCTCATTATAATTCAAACTTTATTCACAAACCTATATATTTGGAAAACATCATCTCATTAGGTTTTAAGAATAACAAAAATTTTAAGAAATTATTTATAAGTAGTAAAGATAAAATTGATCAATGTTCCACGAAGAAGTTTACCAAATTCCTAGTATTTGTGGAAAGTTTAGCATTGGCAAAATTGATAGGTCCATTAAGACCTATCTTAAAGGACATATAGCTTATACATTTCACAATCACATCACTAAATAAGTCAACTATTGTCAAACAATCCCACAAGTCTAAACACCTCCTCTTCTTTAACCAAACTAAATTTCTAGCATTAGTAAATTATTACTCATCATATATCATGGATGAAACCCTTGAAATAAAAAATCATCCTAACAATCTTAATAAAGAAGATTGCTATAAACTTATCTAATCTTGAAAACCTAGTATTAATTGTATATGTTAATATAATTTCTCTCTCTAATCTCTATTCTTCCTAGTGAGTTCCTATTCATTCTTCTCTACTTTAGCATTTCTTCTTTATTGCTTTGTTCTTTATTATTATTATTATATCTTCGTTTTCTATAAATTATCTCCTCTTGACATATTTTAATTATAATTTCTCTTTCTTTCTTAAATTATGGCTTACCAATTTATAACTTTAAAATATGGATACTACTCACATTTTATCATCTTCCTTATCTTTATTTTTTTATTTAATTATTTCCTTATAATTATTCCTTCTTTTTTTTTCATTCATATCCATGGTCCCTTTCTTCTAATGATCATTATCATGCTTGTTATTAACTTCTTTCCTCCAAAAAAAAATTTAAACCTTCTTTCCATTTCTTCTAATTATTTTTTAGCCTCCTTTTCCATTTCCTCTAATTATTTATTTATTTATCCTTTATTTCTCTATCTTTAAATCTGATTTCTCACTTTTTTTACTATCACAATAACTCCACTTTCATCCTCCTCATTTTTTTCTTTATCTTAACCTCCACTTTTTACCTATATTTATTCATTAAAATATTTTACTTCTTTAAATACCCCTAATATCCCTCTTAGAGTATTAATGCCATTTTATTAATTTAACCAAGTTCCCCACCTTCTAATTTGAACATATCTTAATATTGTATTAATATTATTTTATCTGTACATTAATATTATTTTGTAACCATTAATAGTTTGTGCGTCCTAAATTGTTTTACACAAAGGTTTATTAATTTTTACCATTTTAAAAGCTTTATATGGTTTTCCTAATAATAGATGTGTTGAAAAGGTTGACAACAAAACCCTTCTTCCTAGGAACAATCATCAACCTTAGCTCCGTTTTTGTAGATTTGGTTGCGTAGGTGTCAATTTCGTTGGTGCATGCAGAGGAGAGCATTTACTGCTCGGTTATTAATTTGTTTTGCTATGACTGTAAAACCTTGACACTATAAGACTATGTAATCTCCATTGAATGATAATGAGATAACATCGATACCTGCTTGGTGGACGTAGCCCGAGGTTGGGCGAACCACGTCAATGAATGTGTTTTATTTTTCCATTTGATATGTGTGTTTGTTGCATATTAATTAAAGATTGTGGATGTCTAATTAACAATTGGTATCAGAGCTCTGGTTGGAGATCCGTGAGGCCAAGAGAATCGTGGTGCAAGATTGCGAAGTGTGTGGAGGGTCCATGAACATTTGGTTTTTCAATTGACAATCTTCAAGGTCGCGGGAGTCAATTGTTCATGGAGGAGGAGCACTGATGCAGAGCAATATTTTGTTCACATCAACACTGGTGAGTCAGTGTGTGGGGAGGGATGTTTTCAGACCAACGCTGGACTCCAGGATTTAAGGGTGCGCGGATTCTCTACTAGACTTACGGTGTTTTCTAATCTGAAATCAACGCTGGCCTCTAATGTTAAAGGGTCCACTGGTCTCTAAAGTTTTTATGTACATTTTTTTTAATTACTGTATTTTTCTCCTTATGAGATAAAGATCGACAACGTAATCTCTTGGTTATCTTTTTTTGATTGTCATTCCATTTTTTTGTATACAATATGAAGGTCTTTCCATAGAAGGAGTTTGTAGTTAGATTTTGGAATGTAGAAGAATCAAGAAATGTGTGTAAGTATTATAAAATTCATTGTCGAGAAGCAACAGAGCGACTAAAATGGAGAAAACTCAGAGTGATAAATTCAAAATCAAGAAGTTCAATGGAAAAAACAATTTTGAGATCTAGAAGGTCAAGATGCACGATTTACCCGTGTAACAAGGCATGCTGGAGGCGCTTTTGGGAAAATCAAAGAAACATGTGACCATTTCAGATGAAGAGTGGGAAGAGATCGATGCGAGAGCACTGAGTTCCATATGTCTTTGTTTGGCAGATGATGTTTTGTTCAACATTGTTACGGAGAAGAAAACAACCAGTTTGTGGACAAATTTGGAAAGCTTGTATATGACGAAATCTTTGATGAACAAGATCTTCTTGAAAATACAATTGTACAGTTTTTTCATGAAGGAAGGTACGAAAATAACTGATCATTTAAATACTTTTAATACTCTTTTAGTCCAGTTGACTAGCATGGGAGTGAAATTTGAATCTGAAGATAAGGCGATTACATTATTGTGTTCTTTGCCCGAGTCATGGGATCACTTTGTTACCTCTATTAGTTCCAGTTCAACATAAAGTATCGAGTTTGATGTTATTGTTGGAGCTTTATTGTCTGAGGAAGCAAGGAAGAAATCCAATTTTGAAACCTCTACATCTGAGGCGATGGTGGTCAGAGGAAGACCTAAAGAAAGAGGACATGTTCAGAGGGATTTCTCTCGGTCAAAATTGAAGGGAAAGAAGAGGAATCTTAAGTGTTGGTTTTGTGGCAAATATGGACACCTGAAGAAGGATTGTTGGAAGAAACAACAAGCCTCCAAAGAAGACCCTCCAAAAGAGACGAAGGAATCAAATGCAACCGAAACAGGTTCAACAATAGGTTCAGGTATGAATGATGAAATTTTATCAATTAGTGTTGTTTCACGACATGATCAACAATGGTTATTAGATTCTGGTGCTTCAAATCACACATGTCTTCATAAACACTAGTTTATTACTTACCAGTCTATAGATGATGGAATTTTTTAGATGGGAAATGATATATCATGTAAAGTTGTGGGAATTGGTAGCATTTGAATTAAGATGTTTGATGGATCTGTTAAGATACTAACTGATGTGAGACATGTACGTAAGATAAGGAAGAACCTAATCTATTTGGGAGTCTTAGATACTGGAGGATATAAAAGTATTTTTCAAGGTGGAGTTATGAAGGTATACAAAGGAATCCTATTGGTCATGAATTCAAAGAAGTTTGGAAACATGTTTCTGTTAGAAGGAAGAACTGAGTCAAATCATGCGACAAATGTATCCGAGAATGACAGTGATTATGTTCAAATGTGGCATCAGCAGTTGCGCCATATGAGCGAAATAGGATTGAAGGTATTATCTGATCGCAAGTTACTTCCTAGTCTAAAGTATTTAAAGTTAGATTTATGCAAGCACTATATTTATGGAAAACAAAATAGGCAGAAATTTAAAATCGGAAGATACACTAGCGAGGGAATCCTTGACTATATCCATTATGATGTTTGGGGACCATCCCCTACTATTTCATATGGAGGATCATCATGTTTTGTTACTTTTATAGATGATTTCTCTAGGAAGGTTTGGATCTATATGTTGAAGAGAAATGATGATGTATTTACTTTCTTTAAGCAGTTGAGAGATTTAGTGGAAAAGATCATTGGTAGGTCCATTAAATGTTTAAGAACTGATAATGGTGGTGAATTTACATCAATGGAATTTAAGAACTATTGCAAGGAGTTTGGGATTGATAGCCATATAACCACTATCTATACTCCTAAGAAAAATGGATTTTTTGAACGCATGAACATGATTCTTCTAGAGAGAGAAAGGAGTATACTTAGTAACTCCAACTTGCAGTAGGTACTGTGTGTAGAAGAAGTAACTACAACTTGTTATCCGGTGAATCGATCACCATCAACATAAATAGAGTGCAATATTCCTTAATATGTATGGATAGTTCACCCTTGTAATTATTCTAATCTTAAAGTTTTTGGTTGTGAAGCCTATGCTCTAATTCTGAAACATCAACATTCTAAATTAGATCCAAAATAAAAAAGGCTTATCTTTGTTGGATATGGTGATGATATTAAGGGGTATAGGTTGTGGGATCCTACTGCCCACAAGATCTCCATTAACAGATATGTAATATTTGATGAATATTCTCTCATCAAATCAGATGCAGATGTTCAAATGAAACAGGTAGAAGTACTAAAATATCAACAGATTCAGTTTGAAACTCGTTCAACTACAGATGAAAGTGAACATGAAAAAGTTTCTAAAGATGTTCATGAAGAGCTTCTTGCAGAAGAAAACATGGATGATGATGACAATCAACAGATTGTGTATGAGCCACAAACTTCCCTAAGGAGGCCTACACGGATCAAAGTTCCTCCAAGAAGGTATGATGATTTTGTTTCATCAGTTTCTTTAAGTACTAACGATGATGAACCTTCATTCTATCAGGAAGTTGTGGAGGGTTCTAACTGTGAAAAATGGAAAGAAGAAATGAAGGATGAAATGAATTCTTTAGCGAAGAATGCTACATGGGACTTGGTAGAACTTCCAAGAGACAGGAAAATTGTAGGTTGCAAGTGGGTCTACAAGATGAAGAAGGGAATTTATGATAAGGTAGAAAGGTACAAAGCGAGGTTGGTTGCAAAAGGATATTCTCAGAAAGAAGGTATTGAATTTCATGAGATTGTTTCACCAGTTGTTAATATTGTTTTAATTCGAATTGTGTTAGCATTAGTTGCGTCACTTGATTTGGAGTTGGAGCATCTAGATGTTAAGACTAATCTCTTACATGGAGATTTGGATGAGGATATTTACATGGAAAAACCTGAAGGGTTTGTTCAGAATCACAACAAGAAATTTGTTTGTAGGCTCAAGAAATCATTGTATGGTCTGAGGTAGTCGCCCAAACAATGGTACACGAAATTTGACTCTTTCATGATGATCCTGAATTATACAAGGAGTGAGTATTATCATTGTGTCTACTTTAAGAAATTGAATAATGGCATATTCATTATCTTAGTATTGTGTGTTGATGATATGCTTTTAGCAAGCAAAATCATAACTGAGATCAATAGGTTTAAGGCTCAAATGGATAGGACATTTGATATGAAAGATCTAGGAGAAACAAAGCAAATTTTGGGCATGGAGATATTCATAGATTGGAGGAATGGTAAGCTTTGGTTGTCACAACATAATTATGTCGAGAAAATACTTTTGAGGTTTGGTATGAATAGTGTGAAACAAATTTTTGTACCTTTCGCTTCACATTTTAATCTTCAAGGTTATGTCCTAGTACAAAAAAAGAAAAGGAACATATGTCTCGAATAACGTATGCTAATGCAGTAGGAAGTTTAATGTATGCAATGGTTAGTACAAGAACAAACATTTCACATGCAGTTGGGGTTGTCAGCAGATATATGGAAAATCCAGGTAAAGAGCAGTAGGCAACAATGAAATTGATGCATTGGTATATGAGGGGCACAAGTGATTACTATATCACCTATAATGGTGGTTTTGAGTTAGTCTGTGGATATGTTGATTCTGATTTTCTAGGTGATCTTGACAAAATGAGGTTAACTTCTGGATATGTCTTTACTCTTGCAGGTGGAGTTATTAGTTGGATGTCAAAGCTATAGGGCAGTGTTTCCTTATCCACTACAGAATCAAAACACATAGCTTCTTCACATGCTTTCAAATAGGTGGTTTGGTTAAAAGGATTGTTTGGTGATTTTGGAAGGATGAAGGAAAAACTAAAGCTACTTTTTGATAGTCAAAGTGTTATTCACTTGGAGAAGAATCCAGCCTACCATAGTAAAACTAAACATATTCCTATTAAGTACCAGTTTGTAAGACATGTCATCGATGAAGGTGGAGTTTCTCTTGAAAAAGTTCATACAAAAGAGAACTGCGCAGACATGTTCACAGAACCAGTACTTTTAGAGAAGGTATGAAGGTGCTTGGCTTCTCTTGGCTTGCAGAAAAGGTGATGAACAAAATAATGAGCAAGGCATCATATAAGTTTGTTGTCAAGGTGGATATTGTTGAAACGGTTGACAACATAACCCTTCTTTCCAGGAACAGTCATCAACCTCAACTCTGTTTTTGCAGATTCAATTGCATAGGTGTCAATTCTGTTGACACATTCAGAGGAGAGCATTTACTGCTCGGTTATTAATTTGTTTTGATATGATTGTAAAACCTTGACACTATAAGAATGTATAATCTCCATTGAATGATAATGAGATAGCATCAATACTTTCTTAGTGGACATAGCCCGAGGTTGGGAAAACCACGTAAATGACTGTGTTTTATTTTTCCATTTGATATGTGTGTTTGTTGCATATTAATTAAATATTGTGGTTGTCTAATTAACAAGGTGGAGTGTCCACTCCAAAGGTTGGGATGTTTGAAAACTATATCAAATTTTAATTCCAAAAGTTATAAACATTACATTTACAACCATAATCAATAACCATCATTAATTACAGATATGTTGACAAGTGAAAATACATTGATGTCAACATTACGGTTAATCCCAATGAAGAAGCTCAATTAGAATCTCTCCTATTTAATATGGAAACATCTAGATTAATGGCCCGATATCCTTTCAACGAAATTTAAATTTGTTGTGATATTTCTTTTACAATTTTCTAAATATTAATAAGAAAAAACAAATATGCCATCAAATAAATATTTGAAATAAAAAAAATGTTGTTTTGAGAGTTAATTCTCAACAGAAGATCGCTAATCTGTTAAATTATAATAAGTAGTTCTATAGGATTATTAGATTGTATAATAATACTTTCCAAAAAAATCTTAACACATAAATAATTGAAAATTTGGTAAAGAAAATAAATGAAAAAACTTCGAATATTATTTTAGGATAACTTGAACCACAATAAGAAATTTCTTACAAAACATGAATGGAGATATTGAGTTGTAGATTAGTCCATATCATTCAATTTTCATGAAAAATTCTATAATATTATAAAACGGTCTGGCGAGTGACTAGCTTCTTCATTCATCAAAGTGTTTGAAATAGTTCTTTTACAATATAATTCAAAAATCCATAGTATCAAAAACTCTCTGTAAGTTTTGAAGTCCTGCTATATATAAATTATATAAAAGTTGGTTATGATGGCTTCCTCTCTAACTACTTCTTGTTTACCATGCTTTTCCCATTGGTAGAAAAGAACGTTACATAAGTTGGGAAAAAGTATGTTGCTTACTCCGGGGAGTCTTAAAAATTGGCAATTCCCTACGAAATAAAAATATATTTTTGAATTTTAGTAAATTCACATTTGAGTTGAGTTTCTCACATATTTCTTAAGGAAATTTTTAAGGTGTGATTTCTCAATAGTTAACACACTTCATATTTCAATTTCATGAAGTTGTACCATATGCTTTAAATTTACAACACTCGGTTTGTTGGTGGAAAACACACTTCGTACTTCAATTTCATGAAGTTGTACCATATGCTCTAAATTTACAACAGTAGAAACCTTCCGCTGGAATAAGTGAGGGAAGTTAACACTCACTGGTGGTGTTTTCAATGAAATATCATATTTTGATGCAAGCCATGGAATTTTATTCTATATGTCTTTGAACTCCATGTGCTACTATGTTCCAATAACTTAAAAATCACATTCAATCTCATAAATGTATATTATGAGATTCATTTCATCTTTGCTTCAAGATACATTTTATAAATTCAAGTTGATCCTAAGCCTTGGGATTTCTTTTAAATCAAATTTGATTTGTACAAAATTGAGAGTTGTAATATAAGATCTTATAATTGAAATGTTTTAGTATATATATATTTTAATTGTTTTAGTATATATATTTTTTAATTGTACAATAATTTGATATTCTGGTAATACATGTTCCACAAAAGTTGAAATCAAACTCTATGTGGATTTGTAGTATTTAACATGGTTTTCTAAATCATAGAAATCTTCTTCTTAATTTTTTTTCACATCAATTTCCCTTCATTTTACTTTAGCAAAGGTGGCATGGGTTATAAATAACCAAAAAAGAGAAACTTAGTTAATTTAACCTTGTTTTTGTCTAACACTTGTATATATATAGTGTAGATAATAGTGATCTCAATTAATTCATGTCTTCATTTTTGTGTTTGTTTGACTATGTTTTACTACCTTTTATTACAGGATATTAGCTCTAGATCTTCTACTTCTTAAATGAGATCTGATATATTTTGTCTTTCTAATATAAAGTATTCTCTAAGCTACTAGGTGTAGGTACTTGTTCTTTCTCAATATCAATATCTTTGATTTCCTTTCTTGTAGATGTGCATTGTTTAGGAATAACCAAATCTTTCATGGTTAAGTTAGTGAAACTACGAGAAGGTGGGCCAATTTGTGATTATATTTGTTCAGGATTGTCAATCGACTCATCTATAGATGGATTCCCTTGATTGTCTTATTTTTCCTTTGCTCCATCTTTGAATTTATTTATTTTTCTGTTTTTTCCTTCCAAAATTTCTTCTCTAATTTGGTTGCTACCAACTTCTCTTTCTACTCTATTTCGAATATTCCATTTTAGCCTCTTCTTTATGTATTTATTCTTCTTCTTGACTTGATTTTTCAGCCTCTTCTATGACACTATGTACCCCTCGTATCTTCAATTTTCTTCTTCAACTTTGATTCTATCTCGTTATTCCTTCTTAGTTAATCCCTCTGCTTGAAGCAATTTTTGTTTTAAGTCTTTTGATTTGTTCATTAGAAATAATGCCATGTGTAGAGGTTGAATCCTTTAATTTTAATATCCAAAGAAATTTCTCCCATGTATAAACATTGTCATAAGGAACTTCATGTTTCCAATGCTCATGGGAATAAGGCCATGTGATAGAAACAAAACCATTGTTCTTTGCAACTAATCCTTGAGGGTCATTCCTTTTGAATTTCCCTTTAGGAAATCTATAATTTAACATGTCATTAGCTTCATGTATACCCTACTTGGAATTCAAGAGTCCATAATGACCAATATACATGTTGTATGGAATGGATTTTTTTTTTTTTTTTTTTTAAATTTATGGAATCTTTAGATAATGAAGCATTAAAACCTAGAAGAATTGTTCGATAAGCAATTTATCCAACTACTAATATATTGGGTTCATAGTTAGGTAGCAGGTGAGGGAGAGAAATGACCCCATAATAATTATTTTTGTATTTGTTTTCCCACAAATCCTGGTAGTAAACATGAACTTATCACCTACTATATTCCAACTCCAATTTAACCTTGGAAAATGATTTATTGCAAGGATAATATCTAATAAATAAGATACCATATAAAATATAGAAAATGTTCTAAAATTGGGTTTTCTTGTTCTTTCAATTGCTCCATTTAAGGCATGATACATAATGAGTGCCTAGTTGAAGAATGAATCATTAGTGACGATAGTGTGATCTATGGGAAACAATACATGTTTGAAATGGATGTAATTAGATTCCCCATATCATTTTCACATTATTTCTATAGCATAAATATATGGATATTTTACTTTAATAATTTTTTTAGCTTCCATCATTCTTTTCAAAAAGAATTTTATGTTCCGCCTATCATCCTACCAAAATATTTTTAATGTTATTATCTTAATGAAATCTTTTAAAACTAGTAATCATGTATTTGTTAGGTTGATGATGTTTGTTGAACTTCTCTAGATTTGATGGTTGATATTTTTTTAGGTTGGTGATGTTTGTTGTACTTCTCTATCTTTGATGATTGATAGGAAGTTATGCATCTCCCTTCATCGTTAAAACATCTCTACTCTCAATATATATTTGTTTGATTATCAATTCAATCACTTTTAAGCATGGCATGGCTAGAGTTATAGTAGCTATGGTATGTAAGTGTAACCTTCTTATGTTAGAAAATAGCATATTATTTACATTCCTCATGGTAGAATCACTTGGTGGAGCTAACTCTAGATAACATTCTTCTCTATTTTTTCTATATATATTTCTCTCTATCTTGAAAAAGTAACCTGAGAATTAATAATGCCCTCATTTTCTTTGCATATAGAAAGCATTAGCTAATTTTTTGGTTTATCCAACTTAATGACAATTGTAAATTTCATTGGTATAATTTCCATGTCACTATCAACTTGTTCCATAGGCTTAGTAATTAGACTTTTTTTTTTTTCTTTGGGTGACTATTTATGGGTTCCATATCTTAGATCTTTTGGGAAGTATGTTATCTGTATAAAAAATAAGCTAAAATCACTAAATTCATAGAATTTATTATTGAAACAAAACCTAATTTTATTTATTCATTAATGAAATAATAAAATTTCTCAGATAATAAAAAAATAAGATCCCGGTTCAATTTAATCATAAAAAAAAATTGAATCACAAATAAAAGGAAGGATCACTATACTTACCAAAATTGTTTTGTCTTATATATAAAAATATACTAAGCATTAAACCCAACTTCCAATCAAGGAATCTACTAGCCGAGATATTGCAAGTAACATTTCTCATAGAAATTTACAATAACAAAGACTATTCCTTACTCTAATTATACAAAACTTAATTGCTGAAATTTCCCAGGAAGAACAATTCATATACTCCTATTAAAGTGGAGTGGGATTCCAAATTTTGTTACGATGAATTCATAGGATTATGGATCTAGTAATATTCAGGGCAATAGTATGTCACCCGTGTTAGACAGCACCTTTCAACTACCAATCATGTAAAACATTAATTATAGATTGATAAAATTTAACACTTATTGGACAATGCTTTTCATTTTATTGTTGTGCAAATTTAAATTTTTGTTCTGTGAAGATTTTTGAAGGTAAAGAAAAAAGTAAGTTGATCAGTGTCAACAATATCTTTAAATAAAAAATCGGAGTGTAAGAAAGTTTTGTGAAAGCCAAAGATAATTCTAATATTAATCTTTTGAAAAAATGTATGGGTGAGTTTAAAAACATTTTTATGGTGTTTACTATTCATTTGTTGTGTTAATGAAAAGTGAGCATAAGATTGTATTTTTCTGCTATCATATTTTATATTTCATTTTTATAGAAACTCTATTTTTATTTTCAACAGAATTTTTTTTTTTTATATTAGAAAATATAAATTTATACACATTACATCATCTTCGTAGTTCTTGTTGGCATAGCCTGCCTCCATTATATTGACATAGACCAAAAAAATCATATTTAGAAAAGAGTTCAAGTAATAGACTCTATATTGGAGCTTACATAAACACAAAACACTACAACCTATGTAGCATATGAACCAGGGGTCTCAAGGAGAGAAAAGACCCAACAAAAACTCCAAAAAGAACTATGTTGTGAGAGTAAAATAGAGAAACACACAAAACACTACAACCTATGTAGCATATGAACCAGGGGTCTCAAGGAGAGAAAAGACCCAACAAAAACTCCAAAAAGAACTATGTTGTGAGAGTAAAATAGAGAAACACATAATATCTGGAAATTTTCCTCAAAGATCTCCATAGACTATAAAGACCAAAAAAACAAACTAAGAAGTTAAGAAAGTTTGAAAATGTGGGTAGGCCCCTCATTTCCATCTACCCACAAACTATATTCAATCTTTCCTTCAGTTTTTGTTAGTTTCTTTTTTGAAAGAAAATCTTCTTCCATGTTTAGCTCCCTATAAACATGAGTGTAATGGATCTCTCTAAATGATTTTTTTGAGCTTTTTGATCTTGTCCATCCATCCCATCAGAGAAGCGATCTGTAGCTTACATCTATACTTCAACCACTCAATAATGACCTTTGAATCGTCGATTGCCTGGATTACATCAATATTCAATCGCACAACTAAGATATGAGTCGCCCATGCTCCAAGCAATTTTTCCCTAGTATTTAACCCTGAACCGCAATTGAAAGTCTACTTGTAGAATGAGTTTGCGCTAGTCTTAATTAAAGCCCATACCCCACACCTATGCTCACTTAATTGTGCAGCACCATCAAACCAACTCACAATAAGAATAATGAAACACAGACTCTGTAATAAGCCCATACCCCACACCTATGATCACTTAATTGTGCAGCACCATCAAACCAACTCACAATAAGAATAATGAAACACAGACTCTGTAATATGCGAGAAGTGACCTTATGCGAGAAGTGACCTTATTCAGAGTAAACTCAAAAGAACGAAAATATTTGACTCTAAATACAATAGAGAGTGTAAATGGTTTGCTTCCCTCAAAAATGTATTTATTCCTCTCCAACCAAACCAGCCAGCAAAAAGTGGATGGGAGCGTAATGTAAGTGGTTTCCGTTTTATATGGAGCATAATATTGTAAATGGTAATAAGAAATCTATTTACATTTCTATGGACCATAATAGTGTATTTTTCTGCTATCATATTTTAAATTTCACTTTTATAGAAGCTCTATTTACATTTTTATGGTGTTTACTATTAATGTTTTGTGTTAATCAATTTTTTTTTGTTTTCTCTGGTCATTAGAGCATAAGATTGTCTTTTATGCTATCATATTTTATATTTCACTTTTATTGAAGCTCTATTTCTACTTTTATCAAGGTTAAAGTTTATTTTTACTTTGATCAAAATTCACTCGCGTCCACCACAATGTTACCCTACTTAAACTTTTATCAACGTTAAATTTCACTTTTGCTAAAAATGAAACAAAAATATTCCTCTTTTCATTTTTGTGAAACATAAAATTACGAACCTTACTTTGACAACTCTAAGCTATCGGAGCAATCTTGTGACTTTTGTCAAAATTTAAAGTAGAGTTTCAACTCGATTAAACAAACATATTTTTTTTGAAACATTAAGAAGTCATTTTTTGAGATTTTTAACTTGAAAGTTTTTTTAATTATTTTTTTTTTTATGAATCAAAGTTTAAGCAAGCCAAAGAACATGTTTTAGAATAAATTTTCAACAAACTTGAAAATGCATGAATTTTATAAGAAGAAATTCAAAAATCAAAGAAAAGAAAGTGTTGGTTGTGAAACTTGATTATCTTCCTAATTCATATAAAGGTCAAAGAGACCTTAGGATACACAATTATTGGCCACATATATGATGGTAGACATTCATTATAAGGTCACAAATTTGATGGTAGAAGTTATGTTAGGGTTTTTTTCCCTAGAAGGAAACTGTCTTTTATGAGGAATTGTATTTTGGATGTGTGAGAAGTAGAGTGAATGTTGTATTATGAGAGGGGAGAATATAAGAGAAATAAGAGGAAGTTACAACATATGTGATGTAGGTTGTATCCTTTCATTTGTTGGTAATAATAAAGAAAGGACCTGGCAATTTCTCTGGTGGACGTAGCCACATTGGGTGAACCATGTATAGTTGTGTCTCTATTGTATTGTGTATCTTCAGTGTTTTATTTCCAAATTAGTTTCATTTTATTGATCTACGATCTTGTTTTTCTAACAACTAGTATCAGATCCAAATGAAACTTGCATAAAAAGAGGGTTCCTGGTTAGAGAGGGAGCAATGATGGAAGATGAAAAGTTTAGGGTCGAAAAATTTAATGGTCAAAACTACAAGCTATGGAAGATGCAAACAAAAGATTATTTATATCGGAAGGATCTATTCCTACCATTGGGAGGAA
>SNQJ01S0062400.1:26393-49361 GCA_010110895.2 Picea sitchensis
CTCAAAAGAACGAAAATATTTGACTCTAAATACAATAGAGAGTGTAAATGGTTTGCTTCCCTCAAAAATGTATTTATTCCTCTCCAACCAAACCAGCCAGCAAAAAGTGGATGGGAGCGTAATGTAAGTGGTTTCCGTTTTATATGGAGCATAATATTGTAAATGGTAATAAGAAATCTATTTACATTTCTATGGACCATAATAGTGTATTTTTCTGCTATCATATTTTAAATTTCACTTTTATAGAAGCTCTATTTACATTTTTATGGTGTTTACTATTAATGTTTTGTGTTAATCAATTTTTTTTTGTTTTCTCTGGTCATTAGAGCATAAGATTGTCTTTTATGCTATCATATTTTATATTTCACTTTTATTGAAGCTCTATTTCTACTTTTATCAAGGTTAAAGTTTATTTTTACTTTGATCAAAATTCACTCGCGTCCACCACAATGTTACCCTACTTAAACTTTTATCAACGTTAAATTTCACTTTTGCTAAAAATGAAACAAAAATATTCCTCTTTTCATTTTTGTGAAACATAAAATTACGAACCTTACTTTGACAACTCTAAGCTATCGGAGCAATCTTGTGACTTTTGTCAAAATTTAAAGTAGAGTTTCAACTCGATTAAACTAACATATTTTTTTTGAAACATTAAGAAGTCATTTTTTGAGATTTTTAACTTGAAAGTTTTTTTAATTATTTTTTTTTGTGAATCAAAGTTTAAGCAAGCCAAAGAACATGTTTTAGAATAAATTTTCAACAAACTTGAAAATGCATGAATTTTATAAGAAGAAATTTAAAAATCAAAGAAAAGAAAGTGTTGGTTGTGAAACCTGATTATCTTCCTAATTCATATAAAGGTCAAAGAGACCTTAGGATACACAATTATTGGCCACATATATGATGGTAGACATTCATTATAAGGTCACAAATTTGATGGTAGAAGTTATGTTAGGGTTTTTTTCCCTAGAAGGAAACTGTCTTTTATGAGGAATTGTATTTTGGATGTGTGAGAAGTAGAGTGAATGTTGTATTATGAGAGGGGAGAATATAAGAGAAATAAGAGGAAGTTACAACATATGTGATGTAGGTTGTATCCTTTCATTTGTTGGTAATAATAAAGAAAGGACCTGGCAATTTCTCTGGTGGACGTAGCCACATTGGGTGAACCATGTATAGTTGTGTCTCTATTGTATTGTGTATCTTCAGTGTTTTATTTCCAAATTAGTTTCATTTTATTGATCTACGATCTTGTTTTTCTAACAACTAGTATCAGATCCAAATGAAACTTGCATAAAAAGAGGGTTCCTGGTTAGAGAGGGAGCAATGATGGAAGATGAAAAGTTTAGGGTCGAAAAATTTAATGGTCAAAACTACAAGCTATGGAAGATGCAAACAAAAGATTATTTATATCGGAAGGATCTATTCCTACCATTGGGAGGAATAACAAAGAATTCAATGACCATGAAGGACGAAGAATGGGAGGTTCTTGACATAAAGGAACTAGGAACGATACACCTGTTCCTGAAAAAATCGACTGCTTTCAATATTTCAAAACAAAAATGGAGGAACTGATGAAGGAACTAGCTAGACTCTATGAAAAATACTCGGCTTCCAATAAGGTATTCTAATGAAGAGATTATTTAATATGAAGATGTCAAAAGGTGGGTTTGTTTCAGATCATTTAAATGAATTTAATATGGTTACTAATGAACTAAGATCTGTAAAACTGACCTTTGATGATGAGGTTAGGTCTCTTCTAATATTGTTCTCATTGCCAAAAAGATCGAACAACTTGGTCATAGTTGTAAAGAACTTTGTCTTTGGTTCAAACAATGAAATTCAATGATGTTATTGGTGTTATCCTTAGCGAGGAAATGTGACGAAAAAGTACAAGTGAGACATCAGGTAATGTGTTCACTGTGGAGAACAGGGGAAGACAAAAGGAAAGAGGAAAAAGTCCAAGGAACCATGGGAATTCTAGGAAGGGTAGGTCCAAATCCAGAATGGGAAAGATAGAGTGTTGGAACTACAGAAATATAGGACATATGAATAAAGATTGAAGAGCTCCAAAGAAACAAATAGATGGACATCGAGAGAAAAATCAGGAAGCAAATGTAACGTGTGATGTGTTACAATATGCTTTTATTTTTTATTTAGATAATGCTACTGAGTCTTGGGTAGTATATTCAATAGCTTTATTTCATTCCACACCCCATAGGAAATATTTTCTAGATTATGTTCAAGGTGATTTTGGACAAGTTTATTTGGGTGATGATGAACCATGTCAAATTATTGGAATGGGTAAGGTGAAAATAAAACAAAAGAATGGAAACCAATGGTTACTGAAAAAGGTGACACATTTACCAGATCTGAGAAGAAATATAATTTCAACAGGGCACTTGGAAATTGAAGGCTGTATATATATTTTTACAGATAAGGCATGGAAGGTCCCTAAAGGATCATTGGTAATGGAAATAAGAGAGAAGGTAGGTACATTGTATTTATATATTGTTAATGTTGACTCTTATATCTCTTTAGCTTCTACAATAGTGGATACAATACTATGGCATCATAGCCTTGGTAACATGAGTGAGAAGGGGATGCAGATACCTCACAAAAGGAATTTGTTGGCAGATATTAAAAAGACTTATTTAGATTTTTGTGAGCATGGTGTTTATGGAAAACAAAAGAGAGTCAAATTTATCAGAGTCAGGAAAGAAAAGAAGAGTGAAAGGTTGGAACTTTTGCATACAAATGTATGGGGACCAACTCAGGTATAATATTTGGGTGTCTCTCGTTATTATGTTACTTTTATGGATGATGGAACTAGAAAAAAATGGGTTTATTATATTCGACAAAAATACAATTTTTTTATACTTTTAAGAAATGAAAATCTTTGGTTGAGAATGAGAAAGGAAAAAAGGTTGAAGTATCTCAGGTCAGATAATGGAGGTGAATACTGGAGAAATGATTTTGATAGTTATTGTTCATACCATGAGATTCGTAGAGAGAAAACAGTTCCATGAACACCAGAAGAAAATGGTGTGTCAGAAAGGATGAATAGGACAATAATGGAATGTGTAAGGAGTATGAGATTGTATGTTGGCTTTCCCTTACAATTCTGGGAAGATGTTCTAGATATTTTTTTTTACTTAATAAACAAAGGACCTTCAAGCTCTTTGGATGGTTGTATTCCACAGGAGCCATGGACAGGTAAAAATGTAAAATATTAATTTCCGAAGACTTTCAGTTGTGAAGAATTTGTCCATATTTATAAAGAAAATAGAAGAAATCTTGAAGCATAATCCAAGAAGTGTACCATTATTGGATACAATGTTAATGATTTTGGTTATATCTTATGCTATTATGAAAATCACAAAATAATTAGGAGTAGAGATGCAATATTAAATGATAAGGTTATGTATAAATATGGGTTGCAGGGAAAGGAGCATGAAAAACAAAAACCATAATACACAGTGCTTGATGAGATCACTGAAAAAGAAACTCCAAAGGTACCAGAAAATCAAAATGTAAAACAACAGGAGCAACATGTTCCTCAAACTCCTATAAGTGTTGTTAGAATATCTACCAGGTTAAATAGACCCCTTGAATAATACTCGCCTTCATTGTATTATTTATTGTTGATTGATTCTGCTGAACCAGGAAGTTATGAAGAGGGAATGCAGGTAGACACTAAAAAGAAGTGGGAGCAAGGAATGAAAGAGGAAATGGATTCCTTGCTAAATATCCAGACTTGGGACTTGGTTCATTTGCCTATAGAAAAAAGAGCATTGCATAACAAATGGGTTTACAGGTTAAAGGAAGAAGATGGAGGCAAAAAGTGATACAAGGACAAACTTGTTGTAAAGGGATTTGCATAGAATAAAGGTATATGTTTTGATGAAATATTTTCTCCTGTTGTTAAAATGACTTCGATTAGGACCATTTTAAGTCTTTTCGGAGTAGAATATTTGCATCTTGAACATTTAGATGTAAAAACAACTTTTTTCCATGGGGATTTTGATGAATATATATATATGGAGTAGCCATAGGGGTATGAGGTCAAAGGGAAGGATAATTTGGTATGCAGGTTGAAGAAGAGCTTGTATGGCTTAACACAAGCTCCGAGGCACTGATATTTGAAGTTTGACAGGTTTATGACAAAATAAGGTTATAATAGATGTCATTCTAATCATTGTGTTTATTTTAAGAGGCTATAAAATGGAAGTTATATTATCTTTATATTGTATGTAGATCACATGCTTGTTGCAAGGTCTAACATGCAAGATATAAATGTGCTCAAGAAAAAATTAGCTAATTCATTTTCGATGAAGTGTTTGGTTGATGCAAAGAAAATCCTTGGTATGAGAATAAAAAGAGATAGGAAAAATCACAAATTGACACTGTCTGAGGGTGACTACATAGAGAAGGTGTTGGAGATGTTTAGAATGAAGAATGTAAAACCAATTAGTACACCTTTAGCCATCCATTTCAAATTAACAAAGGAAATGTGTCCCGATACATAAGAGAAGATAAAATACATGTTTAGGGTCTCTTATTCTCCAGGGTCCTTTATTCATCAATAATTGACAACTTGATGTATGTGATGGTGTGCACAAGACAATATATTGCAAATGCAGTGGGCATTGTGAGGAAGTATATGAAAAATATAGGTAAAGAACATTGGGATGAAGTAAAGTGGATTCTGAGGTATTTGAGAGGTATTAGTACTCATACATTATGTTTTGGAGGTTCATACATTGTTCTACAGGGATACGATGATTCATATATGGTAGGTGATAAAGATAGAAAGAGGAGCACTACAAGGTATTCTTTTTACTGTAGGTGGAACTACAGTAAATTGGATTTCGAAACTACAAAAGGTTGTATCACTTTCAACAATGGAAGAAGAGTATGTTGTTGCTACATAGGCTAGTAAATAGATGATTTGGTTGTAGAGGTTTATGGAGGAATTGGGAAAGCAACAGGAGAATAGCAGGTTGTACTATGACATCCAAAGTGTCATTCATATTGTAAATAACTTAGCCTTCCATTCTAAGACTAATCATATACGACTAAGGTACCATTTCATATGGTCAGTTTTGGAAGATGGACAATTGTAGTTGGAAAAGATACATACTAGCTAGAATCCTGCAGACATGCTAACAAAGGTAGTAACCAGGGAGAAACTGAGTTCATGCTCAGTTTCAGTTGGTCTTCAAGCATGAAGGTGAAGATGAGAAATTTTCTAGTTCCAAGGTGGATCCTAGTCCAGCAGGTACAACAACAGTGAAGTTGTTCTGATCACTCTCCAAGTGGGAGATTTTTGGTTGTCGATCATGATTATCTTCCTAATTCATATGCAGGTCAAACAGATTGTATGATACATGATTCCCCCCCGACCTTGAGGGGGCCATAATTTTTTTTATGCAATTAAAATATTTTAATTCTGTAGTCAATCTAGACCATTCATTATAAGGTCATAGATCTGATGATAAAAGTTATGTTAGGGTTTTTTTCCTAAAAGGAAACCCTCTTTTATGAGGAATTGTATTGCGACTACATGATTAGTAGAGTGAATATTATATTATGAGAGAGGAGAATGTGAGAGCAAGAAGAGGAAGTTGAAATTGATGTGTTGTAGGTTTTATCCCTTCATTTGTTGGATAATAATAAAGGAAGAACCTGACAATTTCTTTGGTGGACGTAGCCCACATTGGGTGAACCACATATATTTGTGTCTCTATTGTATTGTGTATCTTATGTGTTTTGTTTCTGCACTTGTTTTATTTTATTTCTCTACGATCATGTTTTTCTAACAGAAAGAAAAGTTGTAACCATACAAAAAATTATTTTTACAATGTGTTAAGGTCTCAAGAAGTGGTGATTTATTGGTGTTAAGGTATCAAGAAGTGGCGATTTACTGGTTTTATCCAAATTTTATGCATCTTTTTCATTTGATTAGAAACCAAACTCAATTTCAAATTAAATATAAATTAGAAAAAAATAAACAACAAATAAGAATCCATAATTTTGTCTACAAGTCAAAATTAGATTTGCTTCTCTACTTTGGTATAAAGTACTTAACTTAAGAAAATTAAAGGTTCATTTCTTTAAAGAATAACTTTGATCCAAAATGAAAATGATAACTGTTTTCTTCCCTTCCATTGTTGTAGATTTATTTATTCAGTTCTCCAAAATAATCTATCATTATTTTGGTGTTGATTCGTTGCTTGCAAGCTCGCAAGCATTTACAGCCTTGATGGAGTCACCTTTATATCGCAAAACTTTCTCTCTTTCCAATGAGAATCCATAACCCTAATAGAAATATTTTCACTCCCTCATTAAACATATTCCTCCCTTAATTAAATAATATTCTTTTATTTAGAGTTTATCCTTTAAAATATATATTCTCTTTTTCTTCAATATTTTTTCTTTTCTCTTTTTCTTACACACACATGGAACAATAGCCTTATAATATTATAGGATGAAACATGTTTCTAAACAAGTGAATAGAGTATTTGGGTGTTAAAATTATCCTTCCCATCTAAAGTGACTTTAKTCATAGTCCCATCAAGTTAGTAGACATGATCATAAATATTACTAAGAATTATCCAATGAATTTARCTAGTTACTTTAACAACAAAGTATTTAATATCTCTAAAATTTTTAGACGAGAATAAATAAATTACCAATTTCTCTTAAGCTCAATTATATCTAACTCACTTTACTTTTGATATAGAATGAATAAAATAAGGCATGACAAAGAAATACACTAGTTTACCGTAAATGTTGAAATATCAACATACCTCCTAAACAATCTAACTCACTTTACTTTTGATTTAGAATGAATAAAGTAAGACATGGCAAAGAAATGCACTAGTTTAAGGTAAATGTTGAAGTATCAACATACCTCCTAAACAAAAACAAATAGGGAAAGAAAAATAGTAATTTCAATATCAACCAAAACCAAAAGGATACGAACTAATAAAAATAAAATACCAATTCAAACCAAAATCAAGCTCAAAATCATTAAAGTAAACTAAGAGATAATTCATACAAATGATTGCACTTTTGTAACAATCAATTGATGTATCACTTCAGGACTTGGCCATTGATAGGGAGAGGATCTATATCACCCTCTAAGATTTGCAGCTTATATGTACTAGCTCCTAACTTTTCAGTGATGTAGAAATGACACACTCAAAAATTTTAAAATTTTGTTTGTGATCCAATCACATTTCAACATGAAGTTATCAGTTTGAAATTTTTATGATTGATATTGTGCTTATCAAACAATATCTTAATGATTTGTTGATGGGAAGAAAAAAATTGCTTAGCTTTCTCTTGTTCCTCGTTATGGGACTGAGAAATGTTACTTTTTTGTCTCTATTTTGATAATGTTTGAGTTTATGTAAGATACATCTAACCCTCATATATAACGTTCTTCACCCATCCTAGACATCTATTGTACAAAGTAATTATGAATTGTGTTTCTTATATTTTCATGTTTATATGATAAAATTAGGATATAAATATTAACTTTAGTTACAATGTAAATAAATTATGCTTCTAGTTTGGATAAAACAAATCGTAGGCCAATGAAAAAGAATTGATGCACCAGTGATTTCTCATACCCATTGCAAAGGATTGATAATAATTATCTAAATATTGAATAATATATATCAAATGGGCACACACATGAACATAATATTTCCGAGGAGCGAATCAAGGGATGATTTAAATGATTTCAGGTTGCATTTATTTATGGCCAAGCATCCCGATCAGGAAATATGTTGGTGGTTATCATTTTTTCACCCAAATACCTCCAAGATATTTTTGGAAGCACAACATCTAAAGTAGTTGTAATAAATGGTATTTATTTCCTCCATAATGGTAGGGTTTCGTAAATATTTATGTTTTTAAGTTAGATTCCAATTTGCACCTATATATACATAGCTTTTCTTTGTGTAGGGAATGGGAAAAAGCTATGTGATAGTATATAAACTACGTCAAAACTTTCAATGTTTATGATATAGATAGTTTCCCTCTACTTCTGTGTGTTATTTCTGAGAGTGTTGTAGCTGCAAGTTGTGTTGCTTGCTAGGACCTATTGGACTCTGGGCCCACTTCAATGGTACACATCTAAGCTTATTTGTTTTACGTAACTTGTTTATATTCGTTTATATTGATTTAGTTGTAGAATTCCATTTCAACTTTGCATTTCTTGTTTATATTTAATTTGCTTAAAAAAACTATGTTTCCACTATTGTAGCTGCAAGTTGTGTTGCTTGCTAGGACCTATTGAAGTTTGGTCCTACTTCAATGATACACATCTAAACTTATTTGTTTTATGTAACTTGTCTATATTAGTTTATATTAATTTAATTGTAGAATTCCATTTAAACTTTTCATTTCTGTTTTATATTTAATTTTTTGAAAAAAAAATATGTTTCCACTATGTTCATAAGCATTTCATTATTCATAAGCATTCCATTTATAGAGGCCTATTTCTTTTTATAGCTACCATATTAGTTTGTTGAAGATTTTGTGTGAGTATTTGAATAGAATTAATTTCAACAATGATGAAATGATTTTACAAATTTTGTCTCACTAACAAAGCATACGATGGAACAATTGTAACCCAAAAAAAAATGTTGCCACGAGTTAGACCAAAAATGCAATCGAAGTAGTTTTCTTTGCTTTCAATTCTTCATTTTCATAAGTTAGACTTTTGTTTTGAGTGAATTAATTTTAGTTAGGAATGAAATGGTTGTATGTATTTTTGTCTCACTTCCCGAGCATGAAAGGGAAGCATTGTAAACCGTAAGCAGAATTAGCCACCGGTTAGATCAAGACACAATCAAAGTAATTCTCTTTGTTTTTGGTTTTTTCAATTCAATGATTTAATGATTTAAAAGTTTTATTTTAGTAGAGTAAATTGTTATTTAAGTAAAAAAATTATAAACCATTGTGTCTTACAAGTTAAAGACGAATCCCAAGTTGATAATTAAGTAAATCCTTAGAATAATTGTTCTTTTAAACAACATATTTTAGTGCTATCACCTCCCCCAACATAACATAAGTGATGTATCAATTCCGTTTTGGAAATTACAGGAAGATTGATTTGTAGAATCTTAGGAAATCTATAGTGTAGGTAAGAACACAATTGCGTGTAAAATTCTTTCCTTCCCATACACCATGACTTTACTATACATATGGCTGCCTTATCTATCCTTTTTCCTTTCCTATATTTACTTTTCCCTAAGCTAATACACTATTTTCATCTTCGTTTTTTCCAAGGTTCCAATTCCAAGGTATTTTGGATTATTTTGAAAAGTTTTAGTTCATAGGTAGACTTAAAGGAATGTTATTTTGATACCTAGGTTTTGCCAAGTGTTTGTACTGAAATTTGATCATAGTGAAGCTTCATAAAAGGTTTTGGCAGCACATTGAAGTTTCCAAAGTTTTATACAACATATGGATTGAATTCAACATGCAACACTCCACTCACTTTAGCATCCATCTATTTTTAATATGGCCACGCAGACTCCAACATAGATGCCACGTAGCTTCCACTTCATTTCTAGTAGATTGTTGCATTAAAAGCAAACAGTTCCATATACTTTGTTCACACTCAATTATAACAGATCGAAGATGATTTATTCGCATTGACAACATCAATCAGAATACATTCAAAGCAATAGTTAGATGGGTTAATGAAGAGATTACGATTTGAACCAAATACAATTATCTTGGATGAATTTGGGGGCGAGCTATTACAACTCTCGTAGATGGTTACAGCTCATAGAAAAACAAGTTTTATTATATTCCATGGGCTATTTCAACCATCATCGATACTTAACTAATCCTTTAAAATTGGAATTTAAATTGAATTGAAGATCTTGTGAATCGTTTTTCTATTTTGGGTTATGAGTTATCTATGAATTAATTATTGAAATCATTTGAGAAAATTTCTATTTTCAATATGGATTTCATTTTGGATATCTCTAAATTCATAAAGATTATTGAAACCATTTGAGAATATCTCTATTTTCAATATGGATTTCATTTAGATATTTGGTATTTTTAGATATATCTATGTATAAAAGGGGAGGTGTGCCTTAGATGAAGAGGGGACACTAAGAGAAAGGAATCTGATACATCATGGGATGGAGACTTAGTTCTGAACTGTAATAGATATTTTTTCTTCTTGTTAGTATAATCTATCTTTACTTCCAACATATACATAATTAGTTTTTAGTGCTATATTTTTTTCAATCAAGCTATCATGTTATTATAATTTATCTTTAGTTCCAACATATACATGATTAGTTTTTAGTGCTATATTTTTTTCAATCACGCTATCCTAGGAGCAAGGATGCACTCTTTGGTATGGTTATTGTTTTTATATATGTTTGTGTTTATTATTTCTTATTTCTTATCAATTATATTCATAATTGTTGTTTACATTATTTTGGATTTCATTTCCATGTTTTGTATTTGAATATGTAGTTGACATATATGGGTGGAATTGGATTTGAAACTAGTCTATTAGAGAATGTTTACATAGTGATGGCATAGTGACTCATGAACTCAAGACAATTAACTTGTGACACATAATTCAACCACAAAATAGTGAGAAGAACCATTCATGTTATATGTATTCACTACAAATCATGTAAATAATATGTCATCTAAAATAGGATCGAAGATCTCATATATATTGTAACATCCCACTCTTGCCCACACTGAACAAACTTATTCTTTGAGGACACTTGCTCGCAAGTGATCTGGATTATTATACTTTTGGGCATTTGATTATATTATGAAGCATTGTGAATTGATGACATGTTATTGTGTTGCATTGACATAGACATGTGTTATTGAGTCGGTTTTATTGAGTGTAAGGGATTTTGGACCACGATGATGCAGAGGCATCGATGGAACCCCTTGGACTTTGGATCGAGTTAGGGAGTGAACCATTGGGGTTTGATTGTTTTATATGTGATATTAGTGCATCTGATTAGATGATATGATATGGATATATTTCTGACATGATTCGTTGATGATGTAGGTTGACGATAGCTTGCCGACCAGACTCACATGTGGAGTAGAGGGGTCACGCACGACTACCAGAGATGTTGAGGGAGAGGTGTGTACAACAGCCCTGCCACAGCCTACTAGCACTCCCACCATGGCTCGAACTGTAGGTTAACGACTACCTAGTTCGAGAAGACCCACAATGTCATGAGGGCCGACTGCGACAGTCGCTCACGATGATTCTAAGAGGCACACAATAAGACAAGGGCCTTATTCCTTAGAGGCCCTTAGTCTCCCACAAGATCACTTGGCAGAGTATTGACTCTAGGGGTTTTTTATGTCTACCAAGTCAGTCAAGAGGCGAGTGGCACCCTTGGAGCACGTAGTGCGTCCTGAAGGGCACACGACGAAAGAAAAATGGAATGAGGTGAGTTGCACCCTTGGAGCATGTAGTGCGTCCTGAAGGGAACGTTGCGCAAGGGAAACATAATGAGGTGAGTGGAAACCTTGGAGCACCTAGTGCGTCCTGAAGGGCACGTCACATTGTTAATTAATAAATGGATAAACCTAGATGGCCTTAGGACGAATAACATGATAAGAAAGAGTTAAAACATTTCCCCTAATAAAATGTCACCCAACCTAGGAGAATAAAGTCTAGGTCTAAATTATATTTGTGATAAAAAATTATGTATATATATATATATATATATATATATAAACTAAAAATAAAATAAATAATAATGATAATCTTCATTAATCTTGTGACAAGAAGGGGGTACGCAATTATATTGTTTTATAAAAATCTATTGGGATACAATTTAAAAATGGGAAATATTTTTTTTATTATATTATGCTAATTAAAAATTTATTCATTAAAAAGAAAAAGGGAAAAAGGGGCATGTTTTTGCACATGCCTTTTTTGAGTATTAAATAAAAGGGAAAGAGTGAAATTTAAAAGATTTAGGAAACTAGGAAAAAGTGGGAAACATATACGAAAGGGGAAACAAGGAAAAAACGGAAAGACTAACTTAGTAAGGTGTCTAACACTTAAGAACTTTCTAAAATCAAACTCAACTAGTAAATTAGTAATAGGGAAAGTCCTTAAAACTTGTAAGGGAATATGGGGACCCCTAGGAGAGATTCTAGGAATGATTTTAGGTGGGTGAGGAAATAGGGGTAATTAATTAATTAAGGAAATTAATTTTTGGAGGAATGATAGGGATGGGTGACACATGTACGGGAAGGATTATTATGATTTAAATTATTAAACAATAATTAAAAGGGATTTAGGGAAAGTAATGGAATTAGAAAATCTATATAATGGAGGGAGGATAAGGATGATAGATCTCTTCAGTCATGCGTAACATTATGCTGCAAAAATCTATACTTTACTGACTTAGCTTGTAGGAGTTGGGATACCCAGCTCGGTGATGAGTGGTAGCTCGGCCTTGCGAGGAGAGTTGGGAGCTAGCTGATTCTCTGGTTAGTGTGTGTGGCCCCTTTGCGGATCGGGTGGCTAAGTGGGAAGATGAGTACCCCTAGCATTGGCTGGGAGGTACCAGTGAAGTCTCATCGATCAGCAAGCGGGAGTTGCATGAAGCGTGTGGGACATCAACTTAGAGAGGGCTATTGGGAAACAATACACTTCCTTTATTGTTGCATGGTAGATTGTTAGTATGATTTATGCTTTTAGTTCTGCATGTTTATTTGGGTACAAAAAATGATTGTCTTAGCATTCTAGTTGATGACTGGAATTTTCCCCATAGCCTTTAGCTCGATGTTGTTTTCCCATGGCCTTCGATCCCTGCATCTCTTGATCGTCCTATGGTTTATTGAATTGTGATGATTGTGGTTTATTTTTTCCTTTGTCCCTAGGTCATCAGTCCACTCCTGAGCAGTCGGCCAGGAGCCTGATCTACGGTCGTCACTTCGGTGTTAATAGACCTATGGATCTAAACACCCTGTTTTTTTGTGCGTGGATGATGGGTGAAGGAGGTTCTTGCTAGTCGTCTAGTTGTTACACATTGAAATTACTCACTTCAATAGTGTCGCAAGTGTCATCATTATGAGTGTCGCAAGTGTCGCATTTTTCTCACAAGTGTCTCAAGTGTCAAAGAAAGCATACTACCATGATGCCTATGTTGTGCCTATAACGACATGAGAAGGACACTTGAAACACCTCAAACATTTTCTTTGGAAGAAGATAAATGAGTCAACAGGATTATGAACCTCTTGCCATCTGAAAGCACCCAAAAAACTGAGTTTTTGGAGGGGAGCGCTCCCCTATACCTCTCTCAGGAGTTTTGGGGCCCCTCTATAAGCTATCAGGGAGCGTTATAACACTGCTTTTCCCTTTTGCAGGAGTGATCCTACCCTAAAGAGTGCTCACGCTCCCCTATACACTACTAGGGGGCGTTATAACGCTCTGAGTGCCCTTTTGAGGGAGTGCTACCTATTCTGGGCAGCAGTTGATTTGTTGAGAAGAATGGGGGAAGGATCTTTTCATTCTTAGAAGGCAGTTGAATTCGAATCCTCAATCAAGCCATGATCTTAGGGCAGATCCCTAACTGAAGGAGGAAAATCCTCAACTCACCCCAAATATATCTCAAGATGTTGAGCCTCTCCAAGTCTATATAAGCAAGCTTCCTCATGGTGAAAGGGGATGGAAAAGGGAGAATCCCACCAAACTTATGATCTTATAAGTAGTACTAAAAAGAGATGATTTGGAAGCAAGAGAACTATGATCTCATAGGGAGAAATCGGTGAAGCTATCGTCATTCAGATCGTGGACCTTTTGAGCAAGGGGTAGACAAGGAGGACTCGACGAAACTGCTGCAATCCATCTACGGCTGTAAGTAATGTTTTGTCCTCATTAATATAATTTTCTTGGCCTGTTTCTTTCTAATTCGTGTTCAATCTCACATGAATTTGTCTCTTTAGTAGATAGATCTATTTCGGACTAATATTGATAGAGTAGGAAGTGGTCGTACTTTGTTTGTCTACAAGATCAATCGAGGAGCGAAAGATTGGAGCTCAACTCGAGTCGTGCAGGGACAATCATCGATTAAAGGTATTTTTGTTCTCCTTCCTTCTCACAAACTAGTCCACCTAGATCTAAAAGGAAGTCAGTGACCATCATAAGCACTTTCTGTCTTAGAGTTAAGAGTCTACCTCTTTGAGGATATCTACCTATCCGCACGGGGATTTTCCTTCAACACTAGCCCTGTTGGTTGTTCCAGGTAGTGGGTGGTCTGCGTCTTGATTCGATTAATTAACCCTGCATTTTATTGATTGACGCCGATTTTTTTTTAACTCTACGTTTTATATACTGGCTAATATTTTCTTTGCCTTTTTGTATCTGGAATGCGTTTCGTTGCTGGAAATTTTCTCTATGTTTTTATATATTGAATGTTGTTTCATTGTTGGAGGTATTATTGCCTGGCGATTTTGCCAGTTGTTACCTAAGAGCAATTTTAACCTTTGATTGACCGGGGATGGACGCTATCCTTGACTGCGTTAATATTCGATTTTGTTTCCTTAAGCCTGCATTTTATTTTTTCAACAACATTCCTGTTAAGTGTATCCCACCCCCTTTTCGTTTTTGGCTACCCCGATGAGTACTTCAATGAGATCCCAACGCCACGGTTGGAATGAGTTGTAGGTACTATGGATACTATGGAGCCATGGTGATTACTAATTAATATTTAATGTGTAGCGACATGGGGTAGCCCTATTGTAAACCCATGAATGTTTTTAATAGTCGATTCCACACAACAGTCTTGCAATTTCTAGCTTCCATGATTATTTCTACCCTGTACAGTTTTCACCCATCCTTAGTATACTCTGCAGCGATTCACTTGGCATCACTTGACAACTTTCTCCTTGTGCGCTCTGTGTGTACACGTACAGGGGAAGTGTTCTATACAAAACATCCTCATTATAGCATTCTTTAGGGCAATTGAAACTTAGAAATTTATCTTAGCGCTTTTATATAACGGGTAATGAAAATGGGTCAATGATTCCAAGAAGTTATTCTAGTGTTAGTAGCTGAATGATAGAAATCTTAGTAATTGCAATAAATATTAAATAGGGATACCCACAGAGACAATTACAGTAGCCTGATTACTGATTGTGTGTCAGACGTCCGCCTACCAAATTTTAGTCATAGCAAGGAATTGCACACATGAATAAATGCAAAGGTAATCTTAATAGCAATTCATTCCACATAGGAATCAATGAAGAAATAAAATAATAGCTTGACTGTTTGTTTATTCAAGAGATTTATTAAAAGTTTTGAACAATGACTTACTCGTATTGGTATCGACATCTTGGCAATTTTAACATGTCAATTGTTTAAATGTTTATTGGTCGTCGTTATAGATGTCTGGATTAAAAGAATAGATTGGGTAGCATTCACATTGAACAACCGTTGAGATCTATGTATTCGTGAGGAGCGTATTTATCCCTTATAGTTGCCAATTGTTTAGTGGATACATTGGTTAACTAACTCAAACCTTAATCACAACGACTACATTGCTTTACTTTGGCAGTTCCATAGAATGAAATCGTATTAGATTGTTTCAGTTCAAACTGTGGTTATACTCTGGAAAAGATTCAATGTGTGAGGCATTATTTGTCCTTTGTCCATCAATAATTCATGTCTGGAAATTCGCACCTTTGCCTTACTAAAGTATGTGTTGAGATTGCTTATTAGGACTGTTCGAAGCCTTTTATTATTTGAATACGTAGGTTTCTAATTATGAAATTTTGTGTTGAATGGTATATTTATAATGGTCGAGATTTCACATTAGGAATGTGTTTAAACCTTTATTATTTTAATATGTAAGTTTTTACACGATTAACTTAGTGGTTGTGTTGTTGATTTTTCAAAAAAATAAATTGTATAAGAATTTTTCTTACCCATAAACTTTTGTATAACATTTTTTATTATATTCTTGGCATGTGATTATATGGAAAAAGTTATGTTACTTATTACCTAGATTATACTTGTTTCGTAGATTATAATTGTAATTTTTTTTAGTTAGCAATTTATACCCTTAGTTCTTACTGGATTGCACTGGGAAAATTTATCTACAACAATAAGAATGATAGGGTGGGAAGAGTTAACTTAGGCTTTCAAGAGTATTTGTTGAGTTTTTTTTCTTTCTTAATCATCTTGTAGTCTTGTGTCAGTTATTTCGATCTCCTAGCCCGTAGGTTGGGCTGAGTCTTTGGTCTAAATAGGATGTGTTGCACCAAGGTTATTGACGCGTCTATCACCTAGGGATGGAATGATTCCTGATGAGGGGATCATGGCATGCCCTATTGTATAGCGGCGAGCGATAACTTGGCCGAAGTCGGTGTCTTCCATGTGGGTGTTGTCAAGCATTTTAAGATGCTTTTGATGCATGGGTAGAACGCCCTCATGCATTTGGTTCACATGCCTTATGGTTATAGTCTTGTTCATCAAGGTCATTGTGTCGGGAGGGGGATGTTGTCCCTTAGCTTGTACGTATGTCTTGTTGCATCGAGTGGTTATTCATTCTTCCCGGTTGTTCTACGCATGTTTCACCCAGTTTCCGTTGCGCCAGTGCATGGAGTCATAGTTGCCTGTTTTCCTGGACTATGTGCTTGCGTTCGTCGTAAGTGGTGTGGTTAAACTGATGTCTTCGTCGCCTTCTTTCCTAGAAAAAAAGTTCACTTCTGCTTTTCTTGTAGTCGTAACGATGGGTCGTTACATGTGTTATTAGATCAGGTTCAACCCTACGACTGTGGATCGCCATGCTTTCCACTGCAATAAACTATGAGTATCAACCTAGCGCTTCTTAAAACTTTAACGAATTCATGCGGTGATCTCGTTTAGAGGACACCTCGGAGGTTCACAACGTGGTGTCGTGGAAGGAGGTGTGATGCTTGCAAAGGTTTCCACACCCTTGGAGTAGAACCCCCAAGGGGAAGGGAAAGTCCTTGGGTTGGATTCACTTGCTGTGAGGTATGATAATGGTCTGAAAAGGCCCTTCCAAGTAATGTCAAAGGGCCTTGATTCACCAGTGGTACTGAGAGGTGGACAGGGCACCTATACCCCTGAGGGTCCATAGCGCGCCCTAGCTAGTACCGTTAGCATCCACTAAGAACTCGAGCGAGTTGAGTTATCGAGTCCACAAGTGTCGTGGACGGCTATGCCATCGAGGCACAGTTGTAGAGAAAGTCATTGTGCTTCATGCTTCACAATTACGACCTCCATCCTGAAGGTCCGCAGGGTGGTCTTTTATCTCAAGGGGAGCGTTCTTCTATGTCAGAAGACGCTCCTATCACTTTTAAGCATGGTCATCGAAGACATGTCATGGGAATAGTTCGAGGAATGGTTCCATGAGAGGTATCTCCTAAGGAATTCATTGAGCGACAACTCCACGAGTTCAAACACCTTACGACAGGACAATTGTACGTTGCCCGAGTACAAGGCCTATTTTTGGAGATGCTTTAGTATGCTCTGCACCCTTATTGAGAAACTTAAGGTCAACAAGTTTGTGTTGGACTTAGTGTTGTAATTTAGCTTCTACTTCAGCTACCAAGATTGTTGGCCCAAAAACGGTGTTTTGGATTGTGGGGAGCCACATTACCAATATTTTTTCCCATAGGAAAAGGCCGGAGCATCTGGATCAGTCGGACACACTACCATGGGAGTTTTCGGCAAGGCCCATCAAATTCTTGTAGCGGTGAATAACTATTAGGCAGAGCACCAATCGACAGTGCTTGAGATGTTAGGTACCATCGTTGACTAGACCCTTAGTATTTGATAGATCCTGGTACTACCAAGAGTTTCATCTCTGGTCTGATGCTAAAAGGGATTAAGGTAAAGGCAGTTGAACATGATGCATTTAGCTTTGTGGAGATGGCTTCGGGAGCCAAACAGAAGGTTGGAGGAAAGGTTATGGGTTGTACCTTAACATGGGAGATTTTCTCACCAGGGCCAACATGTACAACATGATCTTAGGATCTTATGACGTCGTGATCGGTATGGACTGGTTGGAATTGAATGAGACTATACTCAATTGTAAGATGAAGCGGTTGATATTGGTTAGTGATGAGGGATAGAGATGTGTGATTGTAGGATGGAACGAGGGAGTTTCCCTGAGGCTCATCTCTTCCTTGCAGCTACAGAAGAGTATGCACAAGGGATGTAAGCTTTATGCGATCCTTGCGTTAAACGAGAAGGGAGTACTGGAAAGTCTAGAACACCTTCCTATGGTGAGAGAGTTTGTAGATGTATTTCCGTAGGAGTTACCTGGGATGCTTCCAAAGAGGGAATTGGATTTTTACTATAGACTTAAAACTAGGGACTGAACCGATAGCGAGAATGCCTTATCGTATGTCGACCCTGGACTTACAGAAGTTGAGAATGAAACTGAAAGAATTGTTGGACGTGGGACTGATACATCCAAGTGTGTCACCATGGGGTGCACATGTTATTTTCATACGAAAGAAGGATGGGTCGTGGAGGCTCTGCATTGACTACCGTCAATTGATCAAGGAAATAATCAAGGATCAATATCCATTGCCGAGGATAGATGATTTGTTGATCATTTGAAGGGTGCAACGGTGTTCTCAAAGATCGATTTGTGATCAAGGTATCACAGGTTGCGGATCAAGGAGGATGATGTCCCTAAGACCGCCTTTAAGACGAGGTTTGGACATTACAAGTTTATTTTTTTACCATTTGGACTGACAAATGCCCCAGGAGTATTTATGAGTTTGATGAATGTGGTGTTCTGTGAGTGCTTGGACAAGTTCATCCAAGTATTCATGGACGATATTTTGATTTACTCTCAAACGACGGAGGAGCATGAAGAGCACTTGCACTTAGTACTAAAGTGTCTACGAGATCACAAATTATATGGGAAGTTGTCAAAATGATCATTTTATCAATCGAGGATTCACTACTTAGGACATTTCATCTCCAATGAAGGTATCATCGTGGATCCAACAAATGTCGAGGCCATTATGGAATGGCCTTAATTGACGAATGTCTCGAAAGTGCGTAGCTTCATGGGTTTAGAAGGATAGTATTGATGGTTCGTCGAGGGATTTTCGAAGATAGCAAATCCGATCAACGAATTGCAAAAGAAGAGCAAGAAGTTTGTTTGGACCGAGAAATGCACGGAATATTTTAGGAGGCTCAAGGAGTTGTTGACCACGACATCAATACTAAAGGTCCCTGACATGGACGCAGACTTCTTGGTATGCATTGACACATCCAAGGAAGTCTTAGGCAAAGTCTTGATGCAAGACAGTCGAGTGATCGCCTACATCTCCAGGAAACTGAGAAGGCATGAGGAAAAATATACAATGCACGATTGGGATTTGTTAGTCATTGTATATGTCTTGAAGGTTTGGAGACACTACCTTGTTGGATGAAACTTTTGAACTAAGGGTGGACCACTGTGGACTACAACACATATTTACACAAAGCGACCTGAATGCGCAACAACGACGTTGGTCGAAGTTGCTTAGTGAGTACGACTTTGAGATTACTTACATAAAAGGAACAGTGAATCGAGTGGAAGATGCATTGAGTCGAAGACCATGCATCTTTTCAGTGTTGCCTCTTCAGATGAATCTACGTGAAAAGATTCTAACTTTAGAGCACGACGATGACTGGTACAAAGAGGTCAAGGGTTTTATCGGATAAAACACAATGATGGTACCAAGATTTGAAGGATTTACGTTTGACAACGATGGGTTATTAAGGTTTAAAAATCAGATTTACATACCACCAAATGACTAGTTGAGGAGCGTGATCCTAGACAAGGCTCATAGAGTAGTATACATGGCTCACCCAGGAGTCACAAAGATGAGGGCAGACCTTAAACCCTTATTCTTCTGGGAAGGAATGAAGGCAGACATAGTCAACTATGTGGCCAGATGTCTAGAATGTTAGCAGGTAAAAGTTGAACATAGACATCCAACAAGATTACTATAGCCAAGAGCTATTCTGGAATCGAAATGGGAGGTTATTTCGATGGATTTTATTGTTGGATTGCCACTGACGGCAAGGAGACATGACTCAATTTTCATAGTATTAGACACTTTGACGAAGATTTCTCACTTTATTCATGTGTGTACGACGTATCAGGCACCTGACATAACTTGAGTTTTCATCAGTGAAATGGTGAGGCTACATGGCGTGCCTAAGAGGATTATATCTGACCGAGGATCAATGTTTACTGGATGATTTGGAATAGTTTCCAAGAGGCCTTGGGAATCCAACTTAACTTTAGTTCTTTGTGTTACCTGGAGATGGATGGGAAAACCAAATAAACGAACCACACCTTGAAAGACTTGTTGCGCATGTATGTGATGGACCAACATAAGCGTTGGGAATAATTCTTTCCACTCGTAAAATTTGTTGATAACAATAATTAACAAGTGCCATTAAGATGGAACCTTTCGAGTGTCTTTATGGGTGACCGTGTTAGACGCCTTGAATTGGGATCGGCTTGAGGATAGGGTCCTAGTGAGACTAAAATCAATCCCAGAAATGGAAGATTAAATTAAAACTGTAAGACAGAGGATAAAGGAAGCACAGGATCAACATAAGAGTTATGTTGATGTGCATCGTGTTGACCGTAGTTACGATGTGGAGATTGAGTATTTTTGTGATTGAAACTGCATAAGAGTTTGATCAAGTTTGGAAAAGGGGATAAACTATCTCCTAGGTTCGTGGGATCCTACGAGATTGTGGAAAGGAGAGGCTTGTTGCCTAATGAAAATCCTTGCCTGATTCTTGAGGCATATGCATGATGTATTTCACATCTCTGTTGAGACATTATGATTAGTGATCCTACACATGTTTGACTTGAGAACCTTGTGGATATCGGATGAGGGTGCACTAATGGCTAAGCTGATCCACATACTGGATCGTCACTTTTGACATCTATGACGTCAAATAGTAAATCAAGTATAGGTTGAGTGGGACAACTATAGTCTGCACTCGACGACCTGGGAGGACGCATATGATATGTGCCAGAAGTTTCCATTTTTTTTTATAGATAGACTTATGATATTGTGATACCCATTATTTCAGCAGTTATATACTGTGAAACTTCGGGACGAAGTTTAGACCAAGAGGGGTTGTATGTAACATCTCGCTCTTCCACACACTAAACAAAATTATTCTTTGAGGACACTTGCTTGCAAGTGATCTAGATTATTATACTTTTGGGCATTTGATTATATTATGAGGTGTTGTGAATTGATGACATGTTATTGTGCTGCATTAACATAGATAGGTGTTATTGACTCGGTTTTACTTAGTGTGCAGGATTTTTTTCCACGAGGATGTAGAGGCATCGATGGAACCCCTTGGACTCCAGATATATTCAGGGACTGGACCATTGGGGTTTTCTTTTTTTATATGTGATATTAGCGCATCTGATTAGATGATATGATATGGACATATTTCTAACATGATTTGTTGATGATGCAGGATGATGATAGCTTGTCAACTAGACTCACATGTGGAGTAGAGGGTTCATGCATGACTACCAGAGATGTTGAGGGAGAGGTGTGGACAACAACCCTGCCACAACCTACTAGCACTCTCGATGTGGCTCAAATTATAGGTTAATGACTACCTAGTTCGAGAAGACCCACGATGCCGTGAGGGATGACTGCGACAGTCGCTCATAATGTTGCTAAGGGGTGCGCAATAAGGTGGGGTCATTATTCCTTAGAGGCCCTTAGTCTCCCACAAGATCACCTGGCGGAGTATTGAATCCAGGGGTGTCTTATGTCTACCAAGTCAGTTAAGAGGCGAGTGGCACCCTTGGATCATGTAGTGCACCCTGAAGGGAACGTCGTGCAATAAAAATAGAAATAAGTGAGTGGCACCCTTGGAGTATGTAGTGCGTCCTGAAGTGAACATCGCACAAGGTAAACAAAATGAGGCGAGTGGCACCCTTGGAGCACCTAGTGTGTCCTAAAGGGCATGTCGCATTGTTAATTAATAAATGGACAAACTTAGATGGCCTTAGGATGAATAACATGATAAGAAAGATTTAAAACATTTCCCCTAATAAAATTTTGCCCAACCTAGGAAAATAAAGTCTAGGTCTAAATTATATTTGTGATAAAAATTTAATCTATTTATTTGATATATATATATATATATATATATATATATATATAAACTAAAAATATAATAAATAATAATGATAATCTTCATTAATCTTGTGACAAGAAGGGAGTAAGAAATTATATTGTTTTATAAAAATCTATTGAGATAAAATTTAAAAAGGGGAAATAATTGTTTGATTATATTATAAAAATTAAAAATTTATTCATTAAAAAGAAAAATGGAAAAAGAAGTAATTTTCTGCACATGCCTTTTTAAGTATTAAATAAAAGGAAAAGAGGGAAATTTAAAAGATTTAGGAAACTAGGAAAAAGTGGGAAACATAAAATAAAGGGGAAACTGTTGGATTACTGAGAGGGGGGGTGAATCAGTAATAACGTAATTATAATCCTTTTTCTTCAAATGTTATATCAATGTAGAATTATTATCCAATAATGAGCAGTAATAAATAAACAATCACAAACATTGCACAGTACACCAGTGTTTTACGTGGAAACCCAAATTGGGAGAAAACCATGGAATTGTTTTTCTTATATGTCGTAAAGAATTACATTCATTGGAAGCACCAACTTCATTTGTTTTTATCTGCAACTGGAAGGAGGCTCCAACCTTCTAGTTTCTCAGGCTACAACCTGAGGGAAGCTCCAACTCCTCAAATCTCTGGCTACAACCAGAAGGAGGATACAACCCCCAATGTTCTCCAGCTACAACCGGAAGGTGGCTACAACCACCTGTCCTTGCCCCATCCTGCCACCCTGAAGTAGAAGTAGAATGATGGAACCACT
>SNQJ01S0062401.1:0-21363 GCA_010110895.2 Picea sitchensis
CAGCAAGCTTGAAGAGGGAGACTTCCAGGAGGCCTAACTTCTTCGTTTTTCGACCGATTGAGGTGCAGAAAGAGCCCAGGCAGGGGTTTTTGGACGCTTTGAAACCATTGGAGCAGTCGGTTTGTCAGTTTGAGCATTGTAAGACATGTTTTTGAGCACTTTGAGCAATCAATAATAATGATACATTGGAAGCTGGACCAGGAGATGTAGCCCAAGAGAGGGGTGAACTCCTTTATCAAATTGTTGTGTTTATGTGCTTATGTTCATTGATTATGATGTTGTCTATGTGTATTTTGCATAAGTAATTCCTTAATCTATGTGTTGCAAACTGATCCATTTTCTTTAAACACATAACATTTACATTGCAATAATTTCAAGTATTTCAAGTCTTCTTCATTTTTAGATCAATTATGTAATCCAATGGTCACGATATATTATAGACATAGAGTGATCTAACAACTCATTTTCCCCTCGATCTTAACGGCTATATTGATCTGTGGCTTACCCAATTGGCATTTGATATCTATTTAAAGAGCATGGAGGATCATTTGTTGATGATTAATTGTGAGAAACTCTCTAGTAAAATATTTTTCTTTTGCATTAATATATTGCCTCAAATGGGCATGTTGGTTGGAGTCGTGGATTGTTTCCCTCTTCAATGGTTTTAAGCACATAAAAACATCGAATGAGTGGTTATTGAAGGTGTTAGTCATGTGTGGGAATACCTTGTTTTGTCAAACACATCGCAAGGTGTGGTTAAAGAAAAGTACCTCCAAGTGGAGTAAGCAGGATGATGGGGTTCGATCCCTCTATCTGAACAACCTCGATCAACAGAGGTGAATATTAATAATAATTTTGTGGTGGAGATGGGGCCCTCCCTTCCAATCGCAAATCACATGACTAGCTCCTATTTCTTTGAGCTATACAAGAAGCAGAAGACCTGCTATTTATAGGGAAAAATAATATGCCAAAAGGGAAGTTTTGCCATGGAAGAAACACACTCTTAAAGGGGTACCTAGAGCAAAGATCACTCTAAGAATGTTTTCACCATGAAGCTTGTGTCCCCAAAGGTGAGGGGACTAGGGAAATCCCAAAAAAAATTGGCCGTGAAGTGACTTGTGGTGAAGTATGATGTAGACATTTTTCTAATTCAGTGGACGATGGGAGACGGTGTTATATTGATCAATGAGCTTGGTAAAATATTTGGTGAATGGGAATTTGTTTCAGTGGATTATGTAGGTAGGTTAGGGGGACTCATTACTACATCGAAGAAAAATATGTTTGAGTGTACTAACTCCTTTTCCTTTGATTTGTGTCTCATGATGGTGCTTCATGTCCAAGAGACCAGGAAGGATTTCACTCCGTTAAATATTTATGGCCCTTATTCAGAGTATGTGGAACACTGGGATTCAGTTTTTGCCAAAATATTTTTCAAAAGAGAGGCATTTATTATTGGTGGTGATCTAAACTTCTCCTTGGGGAATGCAAAAATTTGGTCGGAAAATGCCAACGTTGATGTTTTGTTTGCTTATTTTTTAAAGAAGACTATGGATTTGAGCCTCTATGACATCGAAACAATCAACCTCCAACCAACCTGGAGGAACATACATGTTGGTACAGGTAGAGTGGCAAAACATTTGGATTATTTTCTAGTAACCAATGTTTTTGTGGATGATGTTTTCTATGTTCGTCAGTGGATTGGAGTTAGAGGTGAATCGAACCACCTACCAATTTTGCTAGAAATAGAAAAACTAGGCTACAAGGCCCCTAGAAATTCAATTCAAATTGGATGTAGGACAAGGATTATGTGGATAGGATTAAGATAGGTTAGGTCTGTGTGGATTTGAATTCTCAAGTATCCACGGCTCTCCAAATTCAAAATAGCCTAAAGAGGGTTAAATAGATATCTTCGGAGTGGGCTCGTCAAAAAAAAAGAAGGGATGATCAATTTGTAGCTCGAGTTGGAAGAAAAGTTGGAGGTTATCCTCTCAAACAACCAAACGGATTATATTTTTCTCCGGATTATTTCCTTATTAGCACTCTAACTTGGATGATGGGTTAAAATACTTGGGCTTTATGTGAAGCCAAATGCCTACGGGAAAAATGACCGAAAATGGCTTATCGTCAAAGTGAAAAAAAAGGCTTTTTGTATGGTGCAATTGTTTGATATCTCGCAAAGGAAAGCTCGTCCATGTCAAGGCAGTGCTAGAGGCGATTCTAGTTTATGGGATGTCATTTGCATTCATTCCCATAGGCATTCTCGAGAAGATTTTATGGATCAACTTCATATTTATTTGGATGGGTGACAAGGACAAAAGAGGTCTAGGTTGGGTCAAGTGGGATCAGCTCGCCCTCCTCCCAAAGAATATAGGAGGCCGAGGAATTAAGAACATCCACCTTTTCCATGAGGCTTTAGCAGCAAAGTGTGCTTGCGATTGGTGCGGGCCAAGGACTTCAGTGTGATATTTTTCATCATAAATCTATAATGCCAAAGACTATTGAGAAATGGATTAGAAGCGATGGGAAAAATTAGCACAACTCTTCCATTATATGGAAAGCTATAGTAAATGTTTTCCCCCTGATAAGAAATGCTCTAGTATGGAAAGTGGGTAGAGGCTCAACAGTGAGGTTGTGTTGTGATTCCTGGGTAGAATGTGGTGCAAAGTTTAGGCTCTCTAAGGGTCTTCTTGACATATTGCACAGGTATTTCTTTTAGTCAAATAGACATCCTTGATTAAAATACAATCCGATGCTAAGAATAGAAAACCATTGATATGACGCTAAGAATAGAGAACCAGTGATATGTTGGGCCTATCTAAGGGTTATGCTATCGAGTGGGACAGGTACAACTCCATGCAAAGGCTATGCCATGTGCGTATCAAAGATGAAGATGACGAACTCCTTCAATCGAGTGGTATAGGTACATCTACATGCTAAGGCTATGCCATGGGCGTATCAAAGATGAGGATGACGAACTCCTTTGGGACAACAACACAACGAAAGGCATATATAACAAAGGTAAACTATCAAGTCCTTCCTTGGAGGGGGAGAGAATCCAAGAAATTTGGTGGTAGAAACTAATCTGGAAGTTTAAGTGCCTCCGAAAATTGAAGATATGTATGTTTCTTGCTTTAAAGAACAAAGTCCTTACCTGGGATTCCATTCAAAAGGATTCCATTCAAAAGCGAGGCACCCATGGACTGAGGCGATGTATTTTATGCAAAAAAAGGGTCCAGAATTCATTGACAAACTGTTGTTATTTTGTCTTTTCTCCTTGCAGGTTTGGCAAGAACGTAAGAAACTCTATAGTATTCAAGGTCTATGGAGAGGAAACACTGTAGAAGAAACCCTAAAAACCTGGTGCACGGAGTTTTCTGTAAAACAGTTAAAACCTCTTCCCTTATTTGTGGCATGGGGACTCTGGCTGTCCTAGAATGCTCAGCTTTTTGACGATCAGTGTACAGCTCCCCTTCAACGTGTGGTTCAGAGTTTGGCAATCCTCGATGGACTCGGTCAAACAGTCCACTTCTAAGCCTCCCAAAATTATAGTCGCAGAAGTTATCGATAAAAACATTCCATTGGATTATTTGGATAGAGCCAATCAAGGTAACCCACCTCAGTGTGTGCGGGTGGTGTTCTCTATCTCTTTAATTCTTATTTTCTAAAATTTAAGGCTGGTCTACGAGCAGGCTTGAACAATTTGGCGGAGTTAATGGCTTTGAAACTTCTAAAATCCTTAGCTGCAGAAAAAGGGGTTCAAAGAATTCAAATCTTTGACAAAATACCAAGTAGTCATCAAACCGGGTTACTAGTGAATACATTTTTGGAAACCTATGTTTTGTGACTGATCCTTGAGGAGATCAAACTTGCTATTTCTATGTTCAATTCAATATTTCAAGCATATATTCCGAGAATGCAATGGTGATGCTGATGCTTTATCTAAATCAGGGCTTTCTATGGAGGTAGGCGCTTGGTATATTCAAGAATCCGAGGATGGCCATCTCTCTTATTCTTTTCATACTCCTATTCACCAGTGACTGAAATTACCGTTCAGCGCTTTTTTATTGGTCTTATATGGTTATGGAAAGCTTAAGAACCTCTTCTTGAACAGCGGCCTGCAACTTTTTATGTCTATTTAGTAAGCAATCTGGAGGTATCCTTATCCGGAATTATTAGTCTATCTTTACATGATGTATGGCCTTAAGGGCAGAAACTCTGTTGGCAGTTTTCATTTGCACTGTTTGAAAAGTGCACATTTGAAAAATGAATTTTTTTGTTTATAATAAAAATTACAACTTTTACTTCAAAGCATGTTGAAGTTCTTCTATTGTAATTCTGTCTTCTTAATCCCTTAGGATTTTACAAAAATTTGCAACCCAAAAGAGTTTCTAATGTTAACAAAAAAATTCTTTGTTGTTCTTGAGTTTGTTTATTTAAGAACTCTGAAATCTTCAATTTCCCCAATTCCAAGTGTGTGCCTTCTTTTGAGGCCCAGTCCGCCTCTAGATTTTTTTCCCTGTATACATGATGATAGGAAAAAGAATCAAAAACCCTCTGTAGTGTTTTTATATCTTCCACAATATTTGCAAGTTTAATATTTGTGCATCTTTGAGAACCATTTATCCAGTTTATAGCATTTTTTGAGTCTCCATACATTATTATCTTTTTACAATTCTGTTCAATTGCAAAGGCCAAAAGTAGTTTGAGGCTCATAAGTTATGCATAATTGTTTGTTCATTTTCCCAAGCTAGAAGTCAAAGTATAGTAGTGTGTGTCTGAGAAGTATAAAATCCCTCCACCTCCACCTCCACATATGTAGTTTTGGGAAGCTCCATAAAAAAAACCCAGGGTATTGTTTTTTCAATGATTACTTATCTTATATTTCTAATCTTGACTTCCCCTTCAGTTGGAGCAAAAGAGGATAGGATGGCCACACTGTTGAGAGTAGTTTTTTCGGGTGCTAAAAAACCTCATTAAAGATGACTTCATTCCTAGCCACACCCCCAAATGATAAGCAGGGGTAGCACTCTGTATCTTCTATAAGATAAGTTCTCCCGCCAGTTCCTCCAAGCTTGTTCTAAAGAGTGGTCGATCCAAAGAAAGTTTTTAACCAGAAGTCTGGAGACTTATGTCCATACCATCTTTATATAGGGAAAGTCTAAGAAAAGATGTTGTGTCGTTTCCCCATCTATCTTGCACAGAGGGCATCTACATGGGCCAGAAAAATTTCTTTTTGGAGTATGTCCTAGGTTGGAGCTTTGTTTGTTAGCACACTCCACATGAAAAGTTTCGATTTTGCAGGACAATTTAATTTCCAGATCTTTTTCCACCACCAAATTGGTTCTGCTTGGACCAGTTCTTGAGTTAAGTAGGTGTAGCCTTCCTTTGGAGTGTAGATACCAGAGGCAGTTCTATCCCAAACAAGTTCGTCCTCTTGGTCTCTTAGTCTGACCTGTGTTGTTTTTAGGGCTGTGAGGTATCTCTCCAGTTATGTTGAATCTTCTTCATTTAAATCAAGATCAGTGGTTGACTTCCATCCTAGAGTCCAGATCGTTGTGGAAGCAGGATCAAAAAAAGTGTTTAATGTATCGAGGCCTTTTATTCTTAATAAAAGAATAAGATGATTTGAAAGAAGGTGTTTGCATTCGTTGCCCATCCAGGGGTCTGCACCCAGTCTTACTCGGCGACCATTCCCCACTTTCCAAACGAGTCCATCCCCGATAACTGAGAAGGATTTTATAATAGCCTTCCAAATCACCAAAACTCCTTTCAGAGATTTATGAGCCCGTCTGATCCACAACTCCATAAAATTTGTTTCTATGTACTTTCTTATAACTACGTTTGTCTAGAGATTGTTTGTGGTTAACAGACGCCATCCCCCCCTTTTGCAGCCAAAGCTTTTGAGAAAACATGTATATTTTTTAGACCCCATCCTCCTAGGGCCTTTGGGACAACGATCATTTTCCATCTAACCCAAGGTGTCACCTGTGAATCTTTTTTTCTAGTCCACATAAATCTGAAAGAGAGCTTCCTAGCTGCCTCCAATGTTCCTTTTGGAATCCAAGACAATGACATCCAAAAAACTGGAATAGCTTCCAAAACTGATTTAACTAGGACAAGTCTACCTACCCTGGAAAGCCATCTATGACTCTAGGATAAGAGTCTTTTTTCCAATTTTTTTAGCATCCAAGTCCAATCCGCTTTCCTGTAATCATTTGGTTTTAAAACAAAACCCAGGTACGTCAACCCTTCTTCTATATTTTTCTCTACAAAGGGAAAAGACTATCAAAAAAATCCTTTTTCATTTTCTGAGAGCGGATAAGAAGTTAGGGTGGACTTCTCTTCATTTATGAGCATTCTGGTAGCTTTTGAGAAGAGTTTTACAATGTTTTTTAATGTCTCAGCCTCAACACTGGTCCCCGAGGTGAAGATAAGAATATCGTCCACAAAGAGATGTGTGATTTGAAGAGATGTGGAGATATTAATTCCAGGAAAGGACCCTGAACGTTTTTCCGCTGCAAGAGCCCTGCTTAGGCCTTCTGCTACAAGGAGAAAAAGTAGAGGGGAAAGAGGGCATCCCTGTCTTAAGCCCCTTTCAGATCTAAAAAAAGGCGTTGTTGAACCGTTTATGAGAATTGAGAATGATACAGTAGTAATGCAGCGCATAATCCATCTAATGAAGGGGGTTGCAAAGCCTAAATGCGTTAAGAGGAGTCATATGAAGAGCCAACTTACTCTATCATAGGCTTTGGAGAGGTCAATTTTCAGCACAACACTTTTTAACTTTTTGGTATTGATGTTGTGTAATGCTTCTTGTGCCACTCCTATCGCTTCATGAATCTGTCTTCCCTCCAGAAATCCGAACTGTTCTAGCGAGATTTTGTCAAAGAGGATTATTTTTAATCTTCTTGCTAAGACTTTAGACACGATCTTGTAGATACAATTGCGCAGTGAAATTGGTCTGAAATCATCCAAAGAGTCTGGATTGTCTTTTTTAGGGATTAAAGCTATAAAAGTATAGTTTATGCCGAGTGGCATTTGACCTGTTAGCCTTATCTCTTCAACTGGTCTTAGAATATCCTATCCAAGGATATCAAAAAAGCCCAGGAAAAACTCAATGGTCCATCCATCTGGTCCTAGGATTTTTTCCTTTTGAAAACTATTCATTACTTCTTTTAGCTCTTCTAAGGTTACCTCCTCCATAAGCATTATGTTATCCTCCTCGTTTGAAAAACAAGGGAAGTATTGTGTCATTCGGATCACTTCTTCAATAGTAGCCTTGTTTTCTGCTTTGTAAAGTTCCTGGAAGTAGTTTTTTCCAATTCTTGACATTCCTTCAAAGGTATAATCCTGTGATCCATCTTGATTTTTAAGACGCCAAATTGTGTTAGAGCATTTTTTACCTTTGGCATAAGCTTGAAAAAAATTTGTGTTCTCATCTCCACTTTTCAACCAAATGGCTCTGTTTTTTAATCTCCACATTTCTTCATTTTCCTTAATTACTCTATTCCTCCGTTCTTCCAATTTGAGCAAATTTATTTTAGTTTCTGACGTAGCAAAACCTCCCCCTTCATCCTTTGATAAGAGCTTTAGTTGATTTTCCAGATCTTTGAGTTCCAAGTCCTCTGAAAATAATTTCTGATACGCCCAGCTCTTTGTTTTTTCTTTGAGTCTTTGAAGGTTTTTGACAAAGTGTAACCCAATCATGCAGTTGCTTTCTGGGGTAAAGGGTGACCAGGTTTCCCAAACCAGTTTTAAGGAGTCATCGGTTAACCACGTCTTGTTGAATTTGAAAGGGGTAGGTGGCTTGTTCGACCCTTTACTTATTTCTAGAAAGATCAGATAATGATCTGAGATGCCTCCATAACTGATCCATTGCTTCATCTATAGAGGTTTTTCTAGTAGAATGTCCTTTATCAAGAAACGATCCAATCTTTTGGCTACACTGGCTTCTCCCACTATGTTATTTCTCCCGGTTGGTTTGAGTTTAACAGGCTCAAGGCCTAGAAAATTGCACTCTACCAGCTTTTGTATGAAAAAACTAGTCAAAGGCTTTGTTCTCGCATGTGTTCCCCAAATTTCAGAAAAACCCAAAGAGAAGTTTAAATCCCCTCCCAATATAACAAGTTTTTCTTTTAAGAAGATTTTGAGAAGACTTTGTCCCAAAAGGGACCTCTATTGTGACAGGGTTCGTAAGATGTTAACAATGTTGAGAGGTTCATCCAATTCCGCCGAGATGATTGTTATACCGAGTCCAGAATCAAACCCCAAGGAATTGATGACTTTTATAGAGTGTGAGCTCCAACCAATAGTCGATCCTCCAGATCTTCCAATAGAGTCGAGAGTTTCAAACTTCCAACCTAGGAGTAATGAGGAGAGTCTGACATTTACTTCTTTTCCTTCTCCCAAAGTTTCCTGTAGAAGAAGGATATCGGGATGTTCTGAATTGATCATCCTTTTTAGGGCTGGTCTTTTGAGGGGGGCAGCCAAACCCCTACAGTTAAAAGAGCAGCATTTCATCAAGGCCCCCTTTCCCAGGGCTCGCCTTGCTCTAAGAGCCCATTCTATAGAGACTTGTTTCCCCACCAGGAGGTCGATCTTGGCTTTCTTTTGTGCCTTCGAGATGAAATATTTTCTCCCTCGTCCACTTTTCTCCGAAGGGGGCTGATCCAAAGCTAAACCCCCTGAAGGATCTTTTCTCAGAGATCTTAAGAAATATCGCCCAATGGAGGTGGTTCAAGAGGAGGAGGAATACTCTTCGATAGAGGCGGAAAGAGGAACCAAAGGAGGAGCAGGTGCGGTGGAGACTAGAGTGATCGGAGGGCAAGGAGGGAGCAGGGGAGTCAAAGAAGGTAGGGTGGAAATGGTAGTGAGGGGAGGGAGGGGGGGTGTAGGTAGAGATATCAACCACTCAAAACCACTTAAAGATAAATTGTTAAATAAAACAGTAATGGGGGGAGAAGGGTTTGAGGAGATACCCGCAGCAATAAAAGAAGACATTCTCGCCACGGTCGGGCTGTGAGTTTCTAGTCGAAAAGAAGCAAGCTCTGAACAAGGGTTGACGTGCTCCAAAGGAGGGTCTTTCGAAGTAAAATCTGTTTGACATCCTTGATCCTTCTATGAGTCAACAGAGGAAGGCAGAGCAGAAACTGTGTTTTGTGAACGTCCTTTGCCCCAATTGTATGTTGATCCTTTGGTTCTAACTGGAAGCTTACAACTCTTAATCAAATGTCCATAATGGTGACACCTCCTGCACCTGAAAGGGATATTTTCGTAATCCAATTTCTGAATATAGCTGTAGCCTCCCCAACTGAGATCAAACTCTTCGCCAAGACCTTCTTTGATGTTTAAATTGGCCAAAATTCTTGCTACCTTCCTTTGTTTTGATTCTTCGAAGGTCATGTCCGCATCCAAAAAGTCTCCTAAGAAGTTTCCAATCGATTTGAAGTGCTCGAAGGTCCAAAGATGGAAAGGAAGCACGGGGAATCTTACCCAAACCGGAATTTTATCCAGTCGTTCTATACTTTTGTCAAAGAGTGGGCTCCAGGGTTTGAGTAGGAGAGGAGAGTTGTTTATGCTCCAAGGTTTGACCAGCACCCATTTGGAGTGCTCAGAGTTTTGGAAGGTGAAATCATACCAATCCCTGTTCAACTCCACAAGCTCTGAAAGATAGCCAAGGTAATCCTTCCAAACATTTTGCATCCAATCACGAATAGTTCTGACTGCAAAGATTTTGTCACTGACACGGCCTACCAACGTTTGATTTGCCATGTGGGTTACCTAGCTAATCTCTACTTCATGTGGGTTACCTAGCTAATCTCTACTTCTTCTCCGAGGGCCAGATTCCCAATCCTTCCTTTTGATTTTAGGTTTTTCTTTTTTAGCCTGGATCCTTCTGCCCTTGATCGTGTGCCACCGTGATTCGACCTGTCGTCAGAGTAAGAGGGAGGCTCCCGTGTGCGTTCTTTGGAGAAGGGTATCCAGTCACAAACTCTATGTTCATCAGCTTCTAACAGGGCCGAGATGAAACCCTTGTTGGTAGGGAAAACTCCTTGTCCTTTTTTGTGAAAACTAGAGAACCTGCGACATTTGCATCGTGAGGAGACGCAGGGGGTGAGAGTATTAGTCCCCCTTTGGCTTGGCTGAACTAATCCAGTTCTGAGGCCCGTTGCGGACTGAGAGAGGGTAACGAACCACAAGTAGTGTTGTTCAGCCCCGAAAACTAGGGTTTGGTGAAATCTCCGAAAAGAACGTCGTCGATCAAAGGAGTCTGGGAAGAGAGCCCTGGTTCAAACAAAGCAAAAAAAGGTGGAGGAAGAGGAAAATTCCCCACGCCCGCCAGCTGTGCAAAAAAACCTCCACCTGTCAGTTCCTCAGTTGTCACGCCATCCAGCGGGGCCAGCTTCATGTTGGCGCCAGATGCCAACACGGTTTGCGGGATGGAGGCTTCCATAGTTAGTGAGGCGAAGATGTATCACCGGGAAAAGACTACAGGGGCCGGAACGGGGAAGAAAACAAGTGAGGGACTGAAAAGAAGGGGGGAAATAACCTAACCGCAAGCTAGGGGAAGGTGATCACTCGTAAACCGCAGGCCAATACGAAATATTCGCTCCATAACCGCAGACCCCCTCGTCTATAAGCCATTGTTTCTAATAACAAAAGATATAGATATTGAAAAATAAGGGTAATTAATATCAACAGTGTAATAAGAAATCATTGTCAAATTATGATAATCAAAAGTGAAGTGTTGGCAATGCATAGTGGTGGTGATGTAGCGATAGAATATGGCTCTCCACGGCCGCGACTATTTAGGACCTTCCTTGATGGGATGGACTATGGCTCTCCACAACCACCACTATTGAGGGCATTCCTTGATGGATTTTGCTCTCCACAACCGTGACTATTTAGGACCTTCCTTGATGGGATAGACTATGGCTCTCCACAGCCACCACTATAGAGGGCATTCCTTGACGGGTCTTGTGAGTATTAGTAAAACTTCATAACTACGCAGCCCGCCTCTTTTGGCAATCAACATAGCAATGGTCATCACATGATATGTCACCACGTATCTTTATAGTTGTAATGTAAGTTTGAGTCATTGCCTACTTTCCCTATTTGGTGGTCTCTATCTTGATGACCAAGAGAGAACACCACAAAATTGAAAAGTTAAAAGATGGAAGATCTTTTATAGAAAAACTCTATGTTGTAGTCTAAACATTCTACGTTTTGGTTCTTTTCTGGGGATATTTTCTGTTTAATTTTACCCAAAATCTGGTGAAAAATTGTTGGATCTACAGATTTGAGTGGTTAAACCTGTATAATCTGAGTGCCCCAGGGATTTTTCAGTACGCCGAATCCATTTATGCATTCAGAAATACAATTTAAACAACAAAAAATTGCGATTTCACCCACAATTACATCACCGGTTTCCGGTGAAAAATGCCAAAATGTAAAATGTTTAGACCACCTTTTTCTATTTAAATTAAACAGCAAAGTAAACTTGTGTGATTGTTTCAACTACTAACATGCATCTTTCTTTTCCAACATCAAAAGGAGAACTACTAACATGCATCTTTCTTTTCCAACATCAAAAGGAGAAGCATAAACTTCTATGCCATGCATACCTCTTTAATTGCCTAGCGTTAACAGTATTTTCTGTCTCATCGCCAGTGTGAAGGGTTTGAAGTAACCACAGGTAAAAAGAAATGCCTAAGCAGGCATTATATTATGTAGTAAGCACATAAGAGTAATTGCTAGACTTTTCTCAATGAAATTGATAGTGACATGTGGCCAAGGTCCAGGAAGGGTCTCATTTTATAAGGTATAAATGAGGAAACAATCTTCTGAAATGCGACATAAACAATTTTTCAAGCCCATTGGGGCCACCAGGATAGATTGCAGATAATACATTGGCCGCTATGAGCTTTCCCCTTTGATAAGTGGTACACGTGGCTTTTCAACATGGAATTCGGATCTGCAATGCCAAGGAAAGTGAGCAAGCTGACCCATCTTTCTTATTTGTCTGCATTAAGTGTCCAGTGATACAGTGAATTTATCAGTTTGCTCTCACAGAATTTGCATTGTATAGTTGGTTAGTCCATATGTATATGCTTAACCAGTCAGCCTCAAAGTTGACCTTACAATGCATCCATGAGTGTTGTTGTATAATAGTAGGCTCTAGTCATCACATGTCAAAGGCTATGCATTACTTCTGTTCCCTGTGTTGAATGATGCAGATAGCATGCTGAATGTGATAAACTAAGCCCCACATTTTTTAACTAGGCCAAACCAATGAAGACAGAATCAGGCACTAGCACATAAAACCAGCCCTCGAGTGCAGAATGCTGGCTTATGTCATCCCATTTTTGAACTAGGGTCAATCAATCAAACACAGAATGAAGTCCCGAAAAATTTAGTTGCTAAACGCAGCTGCAAGAGACTAATAATTTGTTGTAATGATCCCATAAAATGCAGCGCCTGTAATATTTTTAATTTGCAATCAAGTGGAATACATTGTCTATAAAACTTTTGGAACTTAAAGAATTGAAGTTAAACCCTGTTTTAAAGATCCGTGACCCAAGTAAGATACCTAAAAAAGAATTTGGAGATAAATTGAAATTGAAAAATATAACAAAAATGCTAATGCCACATTTGATTACCCCAGTGCAAACTGCAATGCTAAAAATATGTTTCACATTTTGGTTATTGAACTCACATAACTACCCTCCATAGTTATGATATTTTGTTTTTAGAATGCAACCTTCTTTTGTATAACTCTTGTTAAAACATGCTAATGGAAAAAGAGTTGTTGATTTGAACTAGAAAAGAGTCGGAAACATATCACGTGGCTGTATAAGAAACATTTTTCCTTTGATACTTGCTGCTACCAGGGTGGGAACTTCATTTTAACTATTGATACGAATTTAAACTTGAAGTTATATAATTATTAATGCATTTTTTATATGAAACAGAAATAAAAAAAATTATCAGATAGAATCAGCTGAAACTGTTCTAACCTTAATATATTATTGTATCCCATTCATTGTCAAGCGCAGGTGACCGGTGTGTACAACTTGAATTTTCACATTAAACTCAAGATGGTACTACATATATATACATTGTCATGAGTATACAGTATGGAAATGTTTCCTCTAGAAATGCAATGAGTACGTAAGAATTGTTAAACTGATGGAAAGGCAAAAACATTTGATAACATGATCAACCATTGTTTTCCCATTTTGGTTATAGAACAACTCACATAACTACCCTCCATAGTTATGATATTTTGTTTTAAAAACACAACCTTATTTTGTATAAGGCTTATTAAAACATGCTAATGGCAAAAGAGTTGTTGATGTGAACTAGAAAAGAGTCAGAAACACATCATGCGGATGTATAAGAAACATTTTTTCTTTGATAATTGCTGCTACCAGGGTGGGAACTTCATTTTAACTATCGATATGAATTAAAACTTGAACAAGATATAAATTATTAATGCACTTTTTATATGAAATAGAAATAAAAAGATTATCAGATTGCATCGGCTGAAACTGTTCTAACCTTAATATATTATTGTAACCCATTCATTGCCAATCGCAGGTGACCTGTGTACAACTAGAATTTTCACATTAAACTTGAGACATCGAAATGCAAGTGTTTCCTCTAGAAATGCAATGAGGAAGAATTGTTAAAATGATGGAAAAACAAAACATTTGATAACACGATCAACCATCATGGACATATATTCAAGAAATAGAAGAATTTTAATCCGAATGAACCCAACCCATGATTACAGTTTCTACAATAAATAGAAACTGCAATCGTCAATATTAGAGCATGGCAGTCTACATATATTGATTTTTACCGTTTCTCAGTCACAATTTCCTCCTCTCCTGGACTAAATTTGTCCTTTCACAAGTAGGAAACAACTTTACCATTTCTAAAAGCTCTACTCTTGTACTTGTTGTACAGAGAAATTTTAATTTTTAATACCAGATCAAGAACCAAACTAAGTTCAGATTCTGGACACTATCTAAATTCAAAAACCCCTTACATGTGTAGAGAAAGAAAGAAATTGTGTTTAGATGTTTATGTGCCGTACCATAATACCTATTAATAAATGGAACCTGCAAAATTAAAATCAACCTCAGCAATATAGGGACAAACATACAATTGACTCAACATTGTGTCCAAACACCTCATTCTTTGCAATGGGCTGAAACTGTTCTAACCTTAATATAGGGACAAACATACAATTGACTCAACATTGTGTCCAAACACCTCATTCTTTGCAATGGCTGAAACTGTTCTAACTTTAATATATTATTGTAGCCCATTTATGTACATCCGTCATGAGTATGACTGTATGGAAGTGTTTCCTCGACAAATGCAATGAGGAAGTGAGCGTTGTTAATATGATGGAACAACAAAAACATTTGATAACATGATAAACCATCATGGACATATTCAAGAAATAGATGACTTTTAACCTGAAAGAATCCATGATTGCAGTTTCTACAATATATAGCCTCTGCACGTCAAAAATTAGAGCATGGCAGGCAAACATATATTGATTTGCCTTACCATTTCTCAGGCACAATTTCCTCCTCCTCTCAACTAAAATTGCCCTTCTGTCACAGGCAAGAAAACAACTTTGCCATTTCTAAAAGCTCTACTCTTGTACTTATTGTACAGGAAAATTTTCCTTCCTAACACCAGATCAAGAGCCAAACCAAGTTTGGATTCTGGACACTAAATCTAAACTTAAAACCCCCTTACATGTGTAGAGAAAAGAAACAAATTGTGTTTCTATGTTACAGAACCACATGTGCCTTCCCATAATACCTATTAATAAATGGAACCTGCAAAATTAAAATCAATCTCAGCAATATAGGTAAAAAAATACAATTAACTCAACATTATGAAGCTCTAGATGGAACCTCAATTGTGACAAAAGATTTAAAAAAAAGGTTGTGAAAACACAGGCCAAACATGCATTCAGAAAATTCAAAAGAGTTATCGCACATAATTAAAAGCCAGCAGCAACTAACATACACACAAATACAGCAATACCTTGACATCAGAAATATCTGGGATATCAGGAGTTTGAACAGGATAAAATTTGTAGAAGCGCATGTTCTCAAAAGCAGCTTTACTTTCAGGACTCATTTCCTCAATAGCTTTCTTTCGAGCTTGCTTAGCCTGAATATTACAGAACACTCTTGTTAAACATTGACAAGTCAAGTAATCTATTGATTGTGTTTATCAATCTCCAAATATATGCAAGGCACCATGGTCCACAGACTTTGGAACCCTTTATATGAAAAATTGTGTATTTGATAAAGAGCCATCCGAAACACACAAATAACACTAAAATCACCAGGCTAGGTAAACTTTTATATCAGCATTATATATGTAAATGATGAAATCCTGTGTTAATCAAAAAATTATATTCCAAGATCCATATACCTCACGCTGTTTCTTCTTTGATTCAGCTACCCTCTCTTTGATGAATTTCTAACAACAAAGTCCAGACAAATTGCAGTTTAGAACCACAAATACTAAAATAGATATGTGCATTGTAATAAAGCACATGAGGAGCTAAAGGAACAACAATACCATAAATTCTTCCTTCTGCTCCGGTGGTAAAGCTTCATCAGTAATAAGACTGTCAGTGAACTCCTGCTCACATCAAACAACATTTACCTTAAAATGGCTTACAAAAGATAGCTAAACAGCTTCTGATTTACAAAGAAAAACTCAAAAAGGTAGGCAAATAGTTTCTGATTTAGAAAGGAGAGATGCTGAAAAGTAGAAGAATACTCCAGGATGATGTTAAAATAAGACTTAAACCCTATGAACACAGTCCATGTAATTCATGCCAAATGGATTCTATGATAGATCAGTCTTAGAAAGCAGATCAGTGAAAAACAAGACAGATTCCTCTACCATAGTAAAAAACTATATAAACCTTTGTATAGCAGAATAATTACCTCTGTCTCATCAAATTCCCAATCAAAATCACACACAACCTGCATAAAGGACCAAAGGTAAATTTCATTTCAAGTATGCAGATCATCAAATTTAACTTGAAATATTCTATATATACAATTAAAGTTTTGTAAAGATAGCATATCCTTACCGGAGGCTCCATAGGATACATAATTTGGACAACTGTGTCTTGTTCAATCTCATCCTCTTTCAGCGGCTGATAAAAATCTGTTTCAAAAAAACAATGTAAGCTGGAGTGGACTTCATTCTTTCCAGTACATGAAAAAGAGATACCAACTAATATATTGGAATTTGGAACCCGACAGCAATTAAGAGAAAAGTACTTCAGAGACGTTAAGCCACCACACATGTTTTGCAACCCGAGCGCCTCAAGATTTTCTGAGAGGTTAAGCCACCACACAATGTTTTGCATGGGAAGGATTGAAAAAAAACAGCAGCTTTTGCTTGAAGCTGTCGCTAGTGCATAAGGAATTCTGATGAAAGGAAAAATACATATTTAGGAGAAGAGACTCAAATCACATAGAGTTGTTCTTGGACTTCAATTTGGAAACTAAGTGTGTTCTTGTTAAACAGAAAAAGGAAGAAAGAATGAACCATGACTGTTTAGTTTGGGTACAAACACCAGACTTCCTTGCTCCCTTGCACTAATTTGACTATTCAGGGGGCTCATCTAAAAGAATCCCTGCAGGCCCAATTTATATAACAATGAGCCTCACTAGTGCACAAGGAATTCTACAATTACAAGATTCCTTAGAAAGACTGGGAACACCTCAAATTCTGATGAAAAGAAAAATAGAAATTCAGGAGAAGAGACACAAATGCTGTTGTTGGATTTCAATTTGGAAACAGAGTGTGCTGTTAAATAATGAACCGTGACTGTTTAATTTGGGTATACACTATGCTTCCTTGCTCCCTTCCATTATTTGACTATTGGGGGGGGTTGCTCTAAAAAGCACTGTGGGCCCAATTTACATAACAATGAGCCTTTAGATGACAGCATCACACACAAGAAAAAAAAAAAAGCTTATTCCTCCCAACTCTCTTCTCTCATTGGATAGAGAGCTTCAATTGGTTTGATTTGCAAAGTTGCTTGATGGAACTCAGGAAACGCCTTTCAGACTGTTAGTAAAGTTTTTTATTAGACCCCTGAAAAGCCCTTTCAATCTATTAATGAAGCTTCCGAAACTTGTGAGTGCATTGGAATAGCTACCTCATGAATGCACTGACCATGATCATGTGTCTTTCAGTCATGCAAGGCACCAGTAGAATTAATTTCACTAAAAGACAGTTGAATTGCTAATAATTAAATTCTTGCTGATTTACATGAAGATCCATGTACAATGAAGAGGCTTTTGGCACGTGTTAAATATTAATAATTTATTTTCGGCCAGAGATTATTTATTAACATATGTGGCACTTTGCTGAAATTGGTTGAGCTCTTACAAGTTCTATATAAAAACAGGGAGATCTCTTAAATCATAGATAGATGATACTTACGAGGTAGGCAATACTCATATTTCTTAATCCGTTCTAGATTCAACTGTTTCAAAGCAGCTCTGCAGATAAAAAATTCAGAAAAACACATTAGTGTATAATAAGGAAGCAATATGTTGTAACTTGCAAAAGATAAGAAGATTCATAGTTAACTTGCAAACATGTAATTAGATCACACATGGACTAGGATAAGAAGATTCATAGTTAACTGAATCATCCCGCTGTGTGAGAAAGACTGTGACCAAAGAAAAGTAAAATATCAAGCAGGCACCAACTAAGGTACAGCTACAACTTTTACCATGCATAAAAATATGAAGCACAATGAAAGAGATTACTCAGAATCACAGAAAAATAAAGGGAGAAAAAGAAGTGCAAATAACAAGCTGAGGACATCAAAATGATGTGATAAAAATTACAAAAAGGTCATCAAAGTTGATGATCAAACGTCTTACTACTTGCTGAGGTATTAAGGGAGGTATTCACCCACAGACTCGTACCCTCATGACCAAAAAATGTCTTGCTATTGCATTTCTTGAATGTTTTTATCCCCAAAATATAGAGCTAGTTTCCTACAGGAATAATTATTTGCACATAAAACAGTTCATATCATTCATAATCCGTATCTTCAGGTGAGAAGGTTTATATCATCTTAGATCTATAACCAATCTTCTTCAAAGTAGGCAATCCTGAAACTATGGCCAGTGTTCCTGTGATAGGCAATGCTGCAGTACAATCAAGCAAAATTACAAAGCCAACTGCCCATACAAACTCAAATAAGATAAGATAAGGCAACTTCATTAATGTCCAACAAGTAACCACAAAGCTAGGTCAAAGGGACTAAAAGATACATCCAGTGTAAATACAACGTAGAAGTGCGAAATCAACTCCTAAGACGATGCTGAAAGAAAGAAGCCAAAGTTGGTAAAAAAAAGAGAACTTGGTATCTAGCCTCGAGCTATAGACTGTAGTCAAAATAGAAAGATATGATAATGTAGATGTCATATACAGTCAGAGCCCCCAAGATTGGGGATCTCGCAGCTGTACGAAAGAGGGAGTGATGGTGTCAAACCCAGCTGGTCCTGATGTTAGTCAAAATAGAAAGATATGATAATGTAGATGTCATATACAGTCAGAGCCCCCAAGATTGGGGATCTCACAGCTGTACGAAAGAGGGAGAGATGGTGTCAAACCCAGCTGGTCCTGATGTTAGAGTAATACATGACTCATTTACTGAATGGTTGGACAAAACAATTTGTATGGTTTCAAGATTTTTCTACACTCACCTTCGCTGTGTACACTGCAAAGTAAAGATTTGAGTTTTCAAGCGCTCAACTGAACTAAGCCTGCAGTTTCAAGTAACAATATTCAACACTAAAACTTAAATCTGTGTACATTAAATTTCAAAAAGAAAATAAACAGTAAAAGGCAATAGAGATGCACTCTTTTAGATACCTGTCTTCGAATGGAATGTATGGAACCCAATTCATTTTCATTTGCTTCATTGGTACTACAGTCTCACCTTCCATTTGAACAGACTTAATTCCAATTTTATCCGAGGGTGGAAATGGGGATGTAACCTGTTCAGAGACATGCCATGCTTCCTTTCAAAACAAATTCCAACTCCACATTCAAGACAAAATGCTATATTTACCCAAATACTGATCCTATATTAAAAACAAATAACGATCACATCGAAAAACAATAAACTACCGTTCGAAATGATTCCATTGAACCTATATAAAGCACAATATTTCATAATGCTGCCCTTTGACTGTACCATTCAAAAATACTTGCCATACATCCATATTAAAGAAATCAAAATTTGTATTAAAGATATTTCTTCTGTAACAGAACTCAATATCAATTTGCCATAAAAGGAATGGAGATAAACTTGGAAGCTATGTGCTCTTCTACTCTTTAAACTACTATTCAAAGACTCCTCAAGTGGAACACATTCCAATTTCCACATATTTATACCACATTACCAAAATAAAAATGCATGCACTTCAGTCTACAGTAATCAATCACAAAGGCCTAGATGCCAATCAACACAAAAAAAAGGTTACTAAATTAAAATATCTGCATTAGGCTATGACAAGTATACCTCTAAACCTCCAAGAACTAAAGGATGATATAAATAATCGAAATAACAAGATAAGAGCAAAGAGGAGTTACCGCCACAACTACTGGAATGCAGACAACTTTGCCTTGCCCTTCAAAAAACACTAGTTGAGCTGCATGTAGTTTAAAATAAATTGTATTAAGCACAATAAGAATACTTGAAAAGACTCTGCAGCTACAGCAAAAAATATTGGCTGCAAGCTGCATTGCATGGCCAGACCTCAACAATGAAGGCACTTAATTCAACCATATGCTATTGCATGGCTACAAGCTGCATTGTATGGCCAGACCTCAACAATGCAGGCACTTAATAACCATGTGCTATTGACTAAAAAAATCATCACAAAGATACTTTGTAACAGACTGTTGACAGAGGTAAATGGTAACAAAATCACACAAGATCAGACAAATGAATTTCCTTACGTTCTGTGCAGCCAAAAAGATAGACCTTCTTCCCACAAAGTTCTCCACCTTCTTCAAATGCTTTCTGGATATCAAGCAAGATGAAATAAAGAAAACGTTCACCACAAATATAACTTAGCTTCCATAAAACAGTGCAATGTTCCTTCAGTAGGTTTGGGAGTTTGTGGACAGGGCTAGAAAATGAATTTACTTCTCCATCTATTTCTTCTAGTTTAAGTTGCATAAATGAAAAGAACATAAGTGCTGAGTGATAAGAGCAAAATAGAAGAAGGAAAACAGATAAGAGGCAATCACATACCTCCAAGTTAGAGAAATCCCACTTATACTTATAGACAGAATCCAGCTGATCCCACTGTCCATTGACAAAATTAACATTATTAATTGAAAACCAAACTAAGAGAGCACTTCATCTGCTTATGCATAAACATCCCAATGCCATTTTTTAAAACGCCAAGATCAGAAAACAGAACATGTTCGAAATTGCAATTTCCTTTATTGACGAATGCCATTTTTTAAAACGCCAAGATCAGAAAACAGAACATGTTCAAAAGTGCAATTTCCTTTATCGACGAAGGCCATTAATCGTCCAGTTTTCTAATACATATGTATCCACCTGGATTTTATGCACCATGTCTAGCTCTGGTAGAATGGAAACAATGATCTTGTGGGTGCAGCTGATGCAGCAAATGATTTTTACTACTAAATGAAATTCGCTTTTGCAATATAGACATGCATGCAACTTATATTTGCTAGATGTAATTACTTCCACTAAGAAACTAGACAGTTTATACAAACCTCAGTGCCAACTGGAAATGCAGCTAGCCATAAATCTTCCTGCAAAAGCAAATCACATACCAAATTTAAGAAACCATTCAAAAAAATACAAAGCTATCCAATTTTTTTATGTAAGATGCAACGTATTTTGATATTAAATTTCATTTCTACTAATAATAATAATAATAAATAGCCCTGTTAGGGGAGGAATCCAACAGAAAAAGAAAAACACCAAAACATAATACAGGACAAAGATATTCAGGGAAAAAATGAAAATAATATACAATAATGTACACATTATAATCAAAATCTGTCACTAACTGCTGTAATAGGGAAAAATGCAATCAAGGATGCTTCAGCAGGCAGCGGGACCACCCTTCCAAGAAATAAATGTTGAGATTTGGGTACCTTGGAAAGTGGTTCCCATGTGTTTATGAGTCTCTAAACACAAAGGGGGAGACTATTACCCTTGTACTTTACTTTATGATTCTAATTTCACTTTGACTTAGGAGATTTAAGTCAAAAGTGAAATATGTCACT
>SNQJ01S0062401.1:21413-41414 GCA_010110895.2 Picea sitchensis
CTATTACCCTTGTACTTTACTTTATGATTCTAATTTCACTTTGACTTAGGAGATTTAAGTCAAAAGTGAAATATGTCACTTAAGTCATAAAGTGACAATTAATTCACAAAGTGGGTGAATTAATAGACATAAAGCAACTAAGGTAAGTGGGTTTCCTTAGTGAGATTTTTGGATTAGTTCTCACCCATTGATTAGACTTGCCTATATTGGATCTAGGCCATTGATCTTTTAGGGCTTGGCCAAAGGAGGCTAAAGGAGGGTATAGTGCATTTATGAGTTTCATTCTTCACTTGTGAGAAGAGGAGAAGAGCTTGGGCGCATTTCTTGAGGAGAGGAGGGCGCACTTGCATGAGGGTTTGAGGAGGAAGCCTTTGTTGGGTTGAGAGAGCTTGGAGATGCCTTCCATGGAGGCTTGGCTACCATTCTAGAGGAGGGCGCATACTTGTGATGGAGGGCGCATTTGCTAGAGGAGAGGGCACAACCTTGAGAGGAGGGGCGCACATCTAGTTGAAGAAGCTCTACCCATTGCTTGGAGGCTCACTCCCATTGTTGTGGCTTACTCTTGTGCTATAGAGGGAGCCATTAGGAGTGAGGGCGCATGAGTCTAGAGGAGCAAACGCATTCTATGGAGGTGGGAGCTTTTGCTTGAGGAGGAGGCGCATCCTTGGAGGGAGGGCGCATCAAGCAAGGAGGGAGCTCATTCTTGGTGGGTTCTATCTAGTAGAGAGGAGGCGCACTTCATGAAAGGTTGAGGGTGCTTGGCTAGGGAGGATTCATCCCTTTGTTGGGTTTTTGCATGAGGAGGGGGCACACTTGAGGAGAGGGGCGCACCATTACTTGGAGGAGGTTTTCTTGTGAGGAGGAGGCTACTTCAAAGGCAAAGACAAAGACAAGGCAAGTTCAAAGGAAAGCAAGAGCAAAGGAAAAGCAAAGCATCAGGATAAAGACAAAGCAAGCAAAGGGAAGAAAGGCTCAGAAAGGCAAGGGGCGCCTTACTTCAGAAGGTTTGTGGGGAAGTCTTCGAGGAACTCCAAAGCATCCAAGAGTGGTTGCTATTGTAACAGGTTCACTTGTATATGTTTCATGTGTTGTACATTTTGCTTTGAGGCCTTCTATATATATCTGCTCCAAACTGGTTTTCCCCGTGGGGGGGTTTTCCAGGGTCATGTTGACCAAAAATCTGTGTGTCAATTTTATGCATGCTTAGAAGTGTAGATCAGCATTTTAAAGTTAAAGATCTAGAGGTAGTGTTATGTGTTTTGATGTATATTGCATGTGCTAACATTGAATAAAGAAAACACTTGCAAGGGCACTTAACCATCAAATATTGAGCAGAAAGTTTGGTGACTGTTTGCTGTCCTAAAACAGCAAGAACAGTCACACAGTTGAAACTTAGAGCCATACTAAGGTCAAGGACAGCTTAGATGGCAGCCTCAGGACCTCAGAATTTCTACAATAAATGCTCATATGCTCAAGGTTGTTTTTCAACAAGCACATGGCTTGAACGCTTTCCATACAAGCCTGAAAAGTTCAAACTTTTGAATGAAAAAAACACTGCATTTATTGGTCTAGACTCTAAATAATTGTGGCAAACAGATGTGGACTCCACAAGGATGGGTTGTAAGGCAATAAAAGAGTGGCTGTGGCAGAGTAGTTTTGCAGAAACCACAAGGATAGGTTGCAATTACAGGTTAGTCCACAACGACGGTCCACAGTATGGGTTTCAGACATCATCTACAAGTAGAGACAGACCACAGGTTTTGACATTTCAGAGCACAAAAGCAGCATGGGTCCAAAGAGTAAGAAGAAACTATTTAGAAGGCAAATAGAACAGAAAATAAAATTAATAGCTGTTATGTTATACTCTAGTACTTTTGTAAACATGTAAGCTCTTGAAGAATCAGGTATGAGAACTGAGTATTGTAGTTATAATTGCAAATAGTAGAAGAGGTGTGTTGCACTCTGAATTCTGGTGTCAATTCATGTGAATACTTATGCAAATGTGTAATTCTTGAGTACAATATTTGTATGATTATTCTTTAACCCAGCTAAAGTTATATCAGCTATTGAAGGAAAATCTCAGAATCATGAGCCTGCATATCATTGGGTGGCATTATGACAGACACTTTCAAATAGGAGCTGCCACATGAAACACATTTTAGTATAAGGCGCTATATTGAAAGGTGTTTGCCATGACCCAAAAAGGACAGACCACTTAAAGGATGCACTCATAGAAATGTTTGAATGGTATTGTACTCTAAGGCTGTTATTTGTTACTATGCTAACAAATGGTATATATCATTTCTCGTAATAGTGGCTAAAGCAAATTGGATTGACCAAAATCATTGCTATATCCCCCTTGCAGCACACCAATTTTGAGTCTGCATATCATTGGGTGGCATTATGACAGACACTTTCAAATAGGAGCTGCCATGTGAAACAATTTTTAGTAGAAGGCACTATATTGAAAGGTGTTTGCCATGACCCAAAAAGGACAGACCACTCAAAGGATGCACTCATAGAAATGTTTGAAAGGTATTGTACTCTAAGGCTGTTATTTGTTACTATGCTAACAAATGGTATAATCATTTCTCATAATAGTGGCTAAAGCAAATTGGCTTGACCAAAATCATTGTCATATCCCCCTTGCAGCACAACAATTTTCTCTACACCAAAACACTATTCATTTATAAAATGTTCTACAATCTCAAAACATTGTAATACTGTCCCCAAGAAGATGTCTTCTTGCATTTAAGGTCATAGTGACATGCAATCAAGGTACCACAATGGGTATTGGCAGTACAATGTATCTCGGTGTATTTGCAAAGGTTATCTGTAACAAGGCAGCGCAGCTGTGTTAATATTCATCCACCTACTCATAGTATGGATATATTGCCATAGATGGTCCTGCAGCATTCCAGTACAATACTAGATTAAAAGCAATGCACCTTGGCACACACTACATGATCCTGCGTGACTCATATCATTTTCTCAATTAAAATGTGAAACTGCACTGAAAAGGATTCAAAAGAGTTTCAAGGTATTCAAGAGAGCTTAAGAGTCAAGACTAATAGAATTGATTTCCCCCTATATGTACATTTGACGAAAATAGACAGGAACATTACGTGCAAAAATACATAATAAAATATGTTTTCATCAATGAACTTGGCAAAACGGCCATAACTAAAATATAAAAATCAAATATTTAAATAACTCTACAAAAGTGTACGGTAATTATTAAATAATTCGAAGTGTGAATAAACTTTTGACCTAATTGTCAGAGAGCTATCCTGCAAGACAGAACAAGAATGATGTGGCAGAAACTAGAGTTTCAGTTGTCGAGGAGTTGACAACAGTTGACAAGACTTTTACAAAAAAATCACAAAACATTAAAGGCTCTATCCTGCTGTCTACCAGTATAGTGAAGACAGCAGTGATCTTCCTCAAGCAAAGCAAAGAAAATATCTACGGAAGCATCCTCTGAAATGCACAGGTTATGAAAATGCCTTAAAGACATAGGGCAGACACCTGTTGTGGGTATGCCACAACAAACATTAAGGAAGTTAATGTTAATTACTTGAACCACCCAGTGAAGAACATCATAAGACCAGTTCATAACTTCATGTCTTGTATCTATTAACATATGAGATACACACCTCGAACTGGATAATACCATACTACAATGCCCATCATAAGGCCAGTTCATGTGCTTCTTCTACCACCATAAGGGGGGCTAGCACTTTCCCCAATACCAAAAAGACACTCATGAGGTAAAAGGATCAATTAAATGATGAAATGTACTGCCACGTCAGACCTGCACACTCTATATACCATATACCATAAGGATATATACACAGCGAGAATAAATTCTGGAATAAAACACAAGATGTTTCTAGAAACTGTCTCATTGATTTAGAGCTATTCCTACTACTTTATCTGACCAGGCAAACAAGTACAGATACATGAAAAGCACATTGCTTCTATGTAGATGTCAACAGTGATATACTATTTTCTAGATCTTATGCAAGAGGTTTGCAATATAACCATGACAGATTTTGTCTTATGAATGAGATCCAAAATCCACGCCTAATATTCCAGATGAAGTAGCAGAAACAGAACTGACTAGATGGCAAGATGCTAAGAGGCCTGCACTTTGCTCTAGATCTCCACAATACCAAAAAGATATTTATGCAGTAAAAAGATTGGCAAGATGCTAAGAGGCCTGCACTTTGCTCTATATCTCCACAATACCAAAAAGATATTTATGCAGTAAAAAGATTAACTGAATGATGGAATATGCATCACCAAATGAGACCTGCATGCTCTAGATACCCCATACCATAAAGATACATAAGCAGAATTCTGGAATGCACCACAAGATACTTCTAGCTAATCCTGTGACTTTATCTGACCAGGCCAACAAGTGCAGGTAAGTGACAACAACATTGCTTCTACGCAGATGTGACGTGTAATAGTGTTTTCAGATCTTATTCTTTCCTCTCATGACATCTAGCTAATAGGTTTTAAATACAAGCATGACATCTTTCCTCTCATGAATGAGATCCGAAATCCACACTAAATATCCCAGATGAAGTAGCAGGAACAGAATTGACAAAATGGCGAAATGTGCTCTAATATCCCAGATGACGTAGCCAGAACAGAATCGACCGCAACAGTAAATTCTGGAATGCAAGATGTGCTGCAACAGTAAATTCTGGAATTGACAAAATAGCAAGATGTGCTCTAATATCCCAGAATTGACAAAATAGCAAGATGTGCTGCAACAGTAAATTCTGGAATGCACCAAAAGAAATTTCTAGTTATTCTTGTGACTTTATCCAAACAGGCCGACAAGTGCAGGTAAGTGACAACCATATTGCTGCTATGCGGATGTAATGTGTAATAGTTTCTTTTACATCTTATGCAAGAGGTTTCCAAATACAAGCATGACACATTTCCTCTCATGAATAAGACCCAAAAAACATGCTTAATATCCCAGACGAAGTAGCAGGAACAGAATTGACTAAATGGTAAGATGTGCTCTAGCCTCTAATATCCTAGATGAAGTAACAGGAACAAAATTGACTAAATGGTAAGATGTGCTCTAGCCTCTAATATCCTAGATGAAGTAACAGGAACAGAATTGAGTAAATGGCAAGATGTGCTCTCATATCCCAGAAGAAGTAACCAGAACAGAATTGACTAAATGGCAAGATGAGCTGCAAGAGTACATTCTGGAATGCACCGCAAGATATTTCTAGTTATTCCTGTAACTTTATCTGACCAGGCCAACAAGTGCAGGTAAGTAACAACCACATTGTTTCTATGTGGATGTGATGTGCAATAGTGTTCTTTTAGATCTTATGCAAAAGGTTTTCAAATACAAGGATGGCATGTTTCCTCTCATGAGATCCAAAATCCATACCTAAATATCCATGTGAAGTAGCAGGAACAGAATTGACTAAATGGCAAGATGTGCTCTAATATCCCAGATGAAGTAGCCTGAACAGACTTGACTAAATGGTAAGATGTGCTGCAGGAAGCTTTCCAAAACTTCCCCTTGATTTCAAGCCGCATATGGAGCTCTTAAACAATTAGGAGATTAATCCGGATAAGCTGAAAAGCACTAAACATTTCTCTTCTATGCAAAACTACCAGGAAATCAACCAAGGGGCAGAATGCACCATGAGATATTTTTCCAACCCTCTCCATTGCTTTCAAGCCATTTCTGATTGGGCCAATTCAAGTAATATGAAAAGCATTGAATACGATGCTTACATATTTAAATAACAAGAACACGTGCAGGCTCTTCAGGCTTTCAGAACCACTGCTACAATACCAATAATATGCTAATACAAAACCTTGGCGAGAGATCCAGTTTTCCAATCAGGATGCCTGCCTTGAAAATAGAACAGGCAACAAGGAAGCAAGGATGTACTTGATATTATTTGACTTAGTTATTTGTCTTTTCTTCTTTCAGTGTTGATCTGGAGTTGCTTCCTCACTCTCACATTGTGTTTACAATGGATGTACTCTTTTAGTCCCATTGACTTACTTTTGAGGTCATTTGTTGGACATAAACAAAATTATCTGATCTAATTTATCCATGAAATCTTCCTCTAACAACCCACAGTAACAATAAAGACTATCAGCCACCCACGTCAACTGTTACAAGGCCTAGTAAACTGATCATGCATATCCAGAACCAAAAAGTAATAACTAGGACAACCCCATCTAATCCCAGGTCTGAAATTCATCTCGAGGTTGCATATCTTAAGTTCCGATATTATATACATCTGCCATTTGTGCAAGCTCAAGATATGCACGTCAAGATTGCCAGTTTCAGACGAATCTGTACTAATCTTTATATTCAATGCCCCCAATAAACGCACCGTTATAAGGGTGCGCAGCAGATAATCCCCACCAACCACCACCTGGGCTGTAGAATGCACCTACCTTCTCTCGGTGCAACGAATATACCACCGATCTTATATTCAACCATTTTATATGCCATGAATACACTCATCAACACTTACGAATGTCATAGTCTTGGCAAACACCCGATCTGCGATTGGAAAAACCCTGAGGGTTTCGAACAGTAACCCTTTGTGGAGCCACCTCCCTAAATCTAAACACAACCAACCATGATTTAATTTAAAAGGAAGCAAAACCCAGATAAAATTCTCCACCGCCATTCAAAAACCAAATGCAGAGCAAGCGAACCACAAGCTGATACACAGCTCAAAAAAACTAATCGCAAAATAGGGCAACTTACCATGTTTCGATGGTCGGGAAAAATCTCTGGCTCCGGTCGCTGTTTGGCGGCCGCGGGGGCCTTGACCCTCTTCCCTCTGGGAGAAGCCTTCGTAGATCCTGCCTTAGGCAAGCCCTTGGGCGACCCATTGGCCTCTTTTCTGCCCTTTCTGCCCTTGGGATTCCTCATGGTTTCAGATGAAAACAAAAACAAAAAAAAGGAAAACTGTGAAGATTTAGAGGAGAATGAATGATGAGGAGGATTTGAAGGAAGGGAGTGTTGGAAGTATTGGAGACAGAAGAAGAGCAAGAATTTGTTGGGTATGAGGGAAAGGGCCTCCTCTTGCGTAGAGGCAACGCGCTCGTTTGAAGGAAAGTTGAGTAATTTAAATTACTATGTACAACCGAGCATTTTCAAAATAAGTAAAATAATTGGAGACCGTCTGCAGGGTTGTCACATGGTCTGTGTTACAGATCTAGCCGTTGAGAAAGTCGGTAGGGTTTGTGATGATCTCAAATTTGAAAAAAAAAATACTTAATGTCCTTCAATATTTGATTTGAAGATATTTTTGAAGAAGAAGGTGGGTCATCAGCTGATTTATGTGTTTGATAAATATCGTGACGCGTGGCATTAAATGATATTGATTTATGTGTTCAATAATTGTAGTGATATAGAGAGAGAATTATGTCATGTGTATAGTATGAGTATTTGAATTAAAATATATGATAATAAAATAATTTTATGTGTTTTACATATTTTCCTTTTTATTATATATTATTATTTATTTATTTGGAAGTGGTAAAATTTATTATTTATTGTAATATAATTATTTTAAATTTATTAAATATTAAAAAAAATTAATGGTTCAAAAATTAAATTTTAATTTATTGTTTTTATTGAATATAATTTTAAATTTATTATAAGTTTGTCAAGGGAATTTAACAAGTAAGTGGAGGGACAGCATTAAAGAGGAAGAGTTAGTTGATCATTTGGAGGAAGAAGAGATCTTCCAAAAATCTATCTTTGTGTTAAGGGATGAACTAGTGGAAATATGGAAAGGGTTTAGGGTTTTTTGTGAAAACATGAACATGAGGGCTCATTAGACGTCTTTAAACATTTTGGAACCATGAGTTGAAGGTCGTTACTCCAAAAGGGAACATGGTATTAGACAATAAGATTCACATGACTGACAGGGTATGGGACCAGATCTCAAATGAGGTCGATGGGATACAACCTTTAAGGAATTCTAACCTGGAAGGAGGAGTTGATAGAAGTAAGGTCACGTCGAGCATGCATAAATGGCAAGACCCTTTACTGTTGAGGGAGGAAGGAGGTTCATTCCAGAAGCGCGAGGGGGCGAAGAAGATCAAAGCGAGCAGGGTAGGGGTTTGGGAGCATTATCCATTGATGAACTAGCCACAGGGGGAGGTGAAGCATTTAGGAGAAAGGACCTTAATGTGAAATCTACTTATGTGAAGAAACAAAAGCAAAATATTATTAGGACTAGAAGAGATAGGGTTAAACTGGTTATTTGAGAGAATGTTGGTATGGAAGGTATTCCATGGTTAATAGAGATAGTAGTTATAGGGTAGTTTAAGGGAAAACAAGTAACAAAAGGGTCTCTATGTAGGTGGATGGAGAAAGCATGGAATGAAACCCTAGGGTATATGTCAATGTTATGTATTCTTGTTCAAGGATAGTTGGTCTTTCAATTGTGTTCAAGGGAAGATGTGGACAAAATTCTGGGAAAAAGATGGTACTAGGGGCCTTCTATTCTAGATATAAAAATGTGGGAGCCAGGTTTTGACTCTTGGAAGGAAGTGGTGCAGGTGCAACTAATCTGGATAAAAATATTTGATTTACCAATGGAACTCTGGAGAAAAGAAGACCTAAAGGCATTGGGAGGAAGCCTCATAGGATACTCCCTATGGGTGTAATGGAGGGGGGTGAATGGCTCGCTAGAGTAATAATAATGGAGGCCATTCAATGTAAGGTGGACTAGGTCCATTGTGTTTGTTATTGTTAAATAAGGTCCACTATGATAGTCAGTGTTGAATAAATGTAATGTGGCCTCATTATAGAAGGTCCATTAGGTAGTTGGGAGGTTGTTATTATTAGGGTTGTCTTGTTAGCTATAAATAAGGATAAATTCCTCCATATAAATTATGTGTGGAAGCATATTGTATTTGGAGCCTAGCTTATTGAGAAGTCGCCCAACTTTAAGAGGCAAGTGAGCAGGAGTGGATTCCTTCCATAAAAGGATCACTGTAAGGTGTTGCCCTACCTTACGGGTTTTGGATATTAATAAAGTGTGGATCATTTTTTATATCTTGTTTGTGATTATATTTTAAGGGTTAAGGATCATAACAATTCGTATTAGATCTCTTTCTTGGGCCAAAGAAGAAGATTTTCTTCTTCTTCTATTTTGCAGATTTTCAAAGAGAAAAGGAGGGTTGCGACACTAATATCAATTTATGTAGCTTTTTAGTAGGATTTGAAGAAAACAGTTGTAGATCTAAGTTCCTTTTGAAAAAACACCCAAGTTTAAAAATAAAAATAAAATAAAATAAATCATCCAAATCGAAGTCCAAAAATTGAAGATATTGTTGATTTAAAATCAACCATTATACGGTTTGTCTGTGATGAATGCACGGATTGTAGAGAAAACATCTTTTGACATGGTGCTCAGATTTCCACCAGACCAATGGCATTGGAAAGAGGATTTTGGGGGCTTTGGGTTGGTATATTATACGATATACTTCTAATCAATATTGAGTGAGTTATAGCCCTTGCAAATTTCCACCCTCAAAACCCTAGCTCTCATACTTATAGCGACCTATGGCATTTTACAAGGATATATTAGCCTGCCTCATTGACAAATATTCATTGATATATACAGATTATGTGGCAAATGAAAATTATGTGGAAGAAGCCCCTCTTGTAAGTTTTCTTGATGATTCTATGGATTACAAAGAGCATATTAAACAATGGTTCCTCAAAGTAAAATACATTTCACACCTTGGACTAGCTCGTATAGCACAACTCCGCATGGAGCATAAAGTACAAAAATTATAGGAAGCCTATGAAGCAATCCAAAGATTGGAACTTTGGAGATATATTAGAGTATACAAGGGAAATCTATAGGTGGTCTGATTTAGAGGAGGCTTGCAAGGAATGGTTTATGGACAATTGTCATTTATGGGAGGACAACTATTTTCACCTTCTATTTGATGGCTCTACTCCATCATATGTAGAGAGCATCATTAAGGGATATCATGAGCTAGTCATGACTACCAATTTCCAGCTTACATATTCTCTAGTGCTAGTACTCTTACCATATCAAGAATCCACCTTTTGCGACTATGTGGATGATCTTTTGGACATAGGTCGTTCTCTTTATTTAGGTCCACATAATCGTGGTGGGCATTTGGAGCATGTTACTCAACCATTCATTGAGCTCAGTTCTCATTAGTTGGGAGTCAACATGAGCACTTGGATATGGGACTCGGGTTTGTGGGTGAGCCTCGTGAACTTCTTTAGCCTTGTAAAGAGCACTTCTACATGGGACCTTGGTTTCCCTGGATTGCTTCAGCATGGCAATCAACACTTGTACAAGGGACCCAAGATTATGGTGGAGCTTCTTGGACTACTTCACCATGGTGGTTAGCACTTGTACATGGGACTTTGGTTCCTTGGCCCACTTCAACATCGTAGTCAACACTTGTCCATGGGACACTAGTTTATGGTTGTACTTCCTCACTACAAGCGTTGAGAGCAATGGTTTTCTAAGGATGGTGGAGTGTTGGAATCCTCCCCAAGGGTGTAATGGGGGGGTCAAATGGCTCATTAGAGTAATAATAGTGGAGGCCATTTAATGTAAGTTGAACGAGGTTCACGATGTATACTATTAGTATTGAATAAATGTAATGTGGCCTCATTAAAGAAGGTCCACTAAGTAGTTAGGACATTGTTATGAATGGGGTTGTCTTGTTAACTATAAATAACAATAGAGTCCTCCTTGTGAATTATGCATGGAAGAATATTATATTTGGAGCTTAGCTCATTGAGAGGTCACCCAACCTTAAGAGGCAAGTGAGCATGGGTGGATTCCTTCAATAAAAGGAACATTGTAAGGTGTTGTTGTACCTTAAAGGTTTTTTTATGGCAATAAAGTGCAAAGCATTTATGATATATGTTTGTGATTCAAGTTTAAGGGTTAAGGATCATAACGAAGTCTAGGGAAATTTACAGATGTATAGGAGGATTTCGAGTTTAAAGTGGATAAAACAGGTAGTTAAAATTTTGGTAGAAATGGATCTCAAGGAGGGTTTGCCATAAGAAATGGAGATAATGCGTGGAAATCAGAAATTTATCACAAGATAATGTGATCAACTGATTCATTATCTACCTTGCATAGTACACATCTGCTAGGTCCACACCAATTCATTTTTCATCCAATGTCCCATGTAAGAATCATGCTAACTAAAGAAAATTTATTATTTTTAAAAGGCACTATAAATTCCATACCAACTTCCACCAACACACCCTTTCCTCACTAATATCTTCTTCTATATTGGCTTTATACCCCAACTTTGTTGTTATAACTCAAGTAGCTTTGCTTTTGGACCATTTCAACTCGTCATCTTCCATATCTACTTGAAATATCAATATATGATTTTTTTTTGGAATTTAAAATAAAAAATAAATTTATTAAATATTGAGAAGGATAAAGAAATTTGAAATATAAAGTTTCCAGTGTTTAAAAGATTGAGTTATGATGAATCTATGCTGATTTATTTTATTATTTTTTTTAATTTTAATTATGATAAGCATTTGAGATTTTTATTAAGGTCAATGGGTTTAATTCAATTGGTTTGAACAAAGTGTTTCAAGGTAGAGTTTGTCATGAGGTCTTTAGAGGTTTGAGCCCCATTAGGTTATTGGCCGCTATTGTGGTTGGTGGTTGAGTTGCCCTCTATTAAGATATTTTTGGGAAAAGAGGGGGATCTTGTGAGGTCTTCATTGAAAAAAAACAAAACATTTGAGGTCTTTTTTTTTTCATTTTTACATCATTGATTTTTGTATTTTTTTATTTCTAAGTGTCACACATATACTATTGTCACACTTTCATTCACACGAAATGGAGAGTGCACTTTGTTTTTCTACATACAAATACTTTTAGGAATTTGTACTCCAAAGTTAACATTTAAATTGGCAAATATTTTGGTGTAAGTAATGCTCTATAAACCACTTTTATTTTATCATTGTAATGTATGTGAAATAATGCCCTATAGGGGGGTCCACATAAGTAGTAGTCCTTTTTTTTTAATCTAGAGAATTGGTAACTAGTCGATATTGTTTGGCGAGGCCTAGGTTCAAATCTGGCTAGCTACCACTATAAATGTTAGGCTAGTGCCAACAACATGCAAGCCAACACTTAGTAGGAAACTTATGACTTAGCAAGGACCGAGACATCTAGAGACACACCCGTGAGGGGGTCCCACTCATGGGGGGCACCTATCCTTCTAGCTTTATCACAAAGGGCCAAGGTCTCATCGGGGATTTGAACCCAAGTGGGGAGAATGCAAAACCTACCTCCCAACCATCTCGTGAAACCACCTCAACCTTAAGTAGTAGTTCTCGTACTAACATAATGGTTGATTGGTTGTGGGATGAATATGCATGTTTGTTCAACCTCCCCTCCTCTATGGGGCGTGTTGTGTGACTACACATATGTGATAATAAACAAGATACATTGTGTTTAGCATCCCAAAATATTTTCTACAACTTTAAAATGTATATTGGGACTTTAACCTATAAGCCTCGATATACCATGATCCTTACACCAACAAGGATAACTCTCTGAGTAACATAATGATTAATTGGTTGTGGGGTAGCCCTCCTTGTGAATCAAAATATATTAAAAACTAAAATAAAAATAAAAACCCACCTTAATTAACAATACTCTGTGATACCTCTTTCACGTGTTTTCCTATATGTCCATTAAAAAAAGTCAAATACGCTTAACAATTATGCTTTTTGGAATGATTAATGACATTAAAAAACCCTAATATCTTCCAAAATCTACTCCTCTTAACTATTTTTTAATAATAATAATAATAATCTAATTTAAGGTCACAACATAGTTAGACATCAAATTAACATATGAGACCTCCTTGTTTCTGGAACAAGAGACCCCTATGTTCAATGATTTGACTTCTTAATCTATGTAAATGTACATATCCCACTCTTTCAGATCGAAGTTATCACCCTAAAAGAGAAACACGTGTCCTTAACCATTATTTCACACATAGCACAAATGAAATAAATATTAAAATATCCCCCTTATATCAATACAAATGTTCAGTTTCTGTGTGTGTGTGTGTGTACACACACACACGGAAACTGAACATTTGTATGAATATAAGGGGGGTGTATCATAGCAAACAACACAATCATACAAAGTTTTAAAAAAATGGCTCAAAGCCTGAATTTTTCCTTGATAATGACGTAGCAAAAATTAGAGCCTTCTCTAGATAATATTTCCACATGGATTGACTAATAATTTCTTTAATAAACTGTCCCAATAACAAAACTATTTGAAAAACATTCATTGATGAAAATATTCATTGTACTGAATATCTTGTTCTATGCCAAGTGAAAGATAACTTTCTTCCACTTCCATTGGCGTTGTATTACGTCCCCCAAGATCATTGTCTAAATTACCTATGCGATGATAAAAAAAATCTCCTTGGTTTATTGAGGTCGAGTTTGAGCATTGGGGAAGAACTGGGGACCTAAGATATTGACAGTCAATTTCCAATCCATCAATTCGTTGGGTCTGAATTGTTAGCAAGTTCATAATGTTTGCTATTGCTTGCTCCATGTCCACCATTTTTGTCGAAATGTGTTATAGAGAGTTGTTGTTCGCCTGTGAAATTTTTTCATGCCAACAGAGAATTTTGTTGACATTATTCCAGTTGGCTTCCATCCTTGTCCAAGGAAAGCTACAACAAGGGGTCCCAACCCACACAGAACCACGAAAAACAACCCCAATTTCAGTTTTAATAAAAGCATACACGAAGGGAAGGCCCTCAGAGGGATTCTTGGTCGAAGCTTAATGCATAACCAACATCGAGCAAAGGCTGACACCCTCAAGCTCCCGAGGCCAACAACGCACAACCTTAGCAACCTAGAAATAAGATAGTCAAACTTCAGTGGAATACTGATGAGCCGCACCTCTTGGAGAAGTTTCGAGATCCATAACCATATGAATCCAACATTTCAAGCCGTCTTCGCACACAAGTCACAATGAATAATCCTCATGCTGCCTTTGCCTTCCATATGTGCGAGCAACATAAGCGCGCTACCACCATCCCAAATTCGCTTCCACTTGTCCTTGATAATTTATGATCGAATATTCTTAAACTATGGAATGGGGAGAACCCTCCTAACCCCATTTATAGAAATCGAACCTTCATCCAAATGTGAGCCAAGTTTGGCCCAATAGTCGGCCTAGGAGTTAATCTCTCGCATGATGTGGAAAATTTTCACTTCGTCAAATTCTGCAAGAAGGGTAAGAATGTGGGAGATGATGCTACTAAAAGCATTGTTCTATGTCGTAGACCTTTTAATTATTGCTCGAACCACCATCACTAAGTTAAGAACATGTATTTCCTCCTAAGAGGTCACAAGTTCAAATCCAAAGGGGGGTAGGCTATGTATACCTCTGTAAACTTTACCTATCAAATCGTTGGGCGGAGGGGGTCCCTTGTCCCACAAATAAGGGGGGTCTCATACACCAATTTGGTGTCTGGCTTGGTCGTGACCTTAAAATTATATTATTATTATTATTATTATTATTATTGAATCCCAAAGGATCACGATATTTGTAATTCTCTTATCTATCGCGATGCGAACTCCTTCCCACAATGCATATGCCTCGACGATGTTATTTGATGCATTGCCTAGTCCCCGAACAAATGATGTTATGCGACTTCCTCCAGGATCAAGAAGACTCCCCCACACATGCCACCCCAAATAAATATCAAAATATTATAATTACATACATATAATGGTATTATATCGTGTTAACATCTGTGATAAAAAAATGGAAATATCAAAATCATGGTCATCCAAATATCAAGCTTGTCTTTTCATAAATGGAAAATTGTAAAGATTCTAATGAGGAAGGGAGATCAATTCATTATATCTTGAGTGGGTCTAATAGTTAAGAACGTGTGTTTCATCCTAAGAGATCATAAGTTCAAATACAGAGGAGGATAGGGTATGCATACCTGTAGACTTTAGTAGTCAAATCCCTACGCAGAGAGCGTCATACACCAATTTGATGTCTAGCTTTACCATGACCTCAAAATTAGATTATTATTATAAAGATAAAAAAATAAAAGAAAAGTAAACTTTTAATGTCATACAAAATATTTCAAAACAATAAATATAGTATATTTTATTATTTATTATCATAATATATGTTTATTTTAGGATGATTTAATCATAGAAAAGGTTAAAATTCGAGTTTCAAATACTGTGCAAATTTCAAATATGATGTTTAATATACTTGTGGCGGTAAAATAGGTTGAAAATTTAAAAAAGATAATTTCAATTACGGGGAGCACTCTTACCTACCCTTCGCCCTCTCCTCTTACCTGCCATATTATCAGTACATGTGATGTTTATTGCCTTCCATTTGAATGAAATTAAATAAACTGTAATAATAAACAATCTCGTGAATTTTGTCTCGGCGGTGGTTAAAATTAAATATAATAATAAATAATCTCGTGAATTTTGTTTTGGCGGTAGTTAAAATTAAATAAAATATAGTATTTACTATTTTATTTTTATGATGTCGACTTGAACTTGAAACTAGATACGTGCATAATTTCATAAGGTTGTGGGTTTATCAAATTGAATTGTAATTCCAAAATTAATCCTCGAAATCCATCAATTTCGATCAAAATTTTGAAAAATTATTTCACCAAATTTCAATAAAATTTAATTAAATAATTGTACTTTATCGGTAATAAAATTGCAATTAACTTTTTATGGAAAGGGATAATGTTGATAATCTTATCTTAATTTAAATTAAAAATTAATTATATATTAATCAATTTTAATCTTGATTTTATCTTATTTTAACTCAAATTAAGAATTATAATTTAAATTAATTCTATGTCAATTAACCTTCTCTGCAAAAAAAATTTAAAAATATTTCACCTTGTTTAATTGGATTAATGCCCACCTTATTTAGTGATCATTCATATCATATGAATGGATTTTAGACTTTTTTTTTTTAACATTAAGGAGTGTAAGATATTTAATGTGGGTTTTGTATTATCGCATGATATTGGGGTTTTGAACCGGTGACTTCACATAACAGAGTGCCTTAAGAGTATAAGTTTCTAGTATTATTAATAATTATTTTTACTTTAGATGGTATTTGTTGTTTATGAATATAGTTTTATTCAATGAAATTTATTATAAGAGGTTAATTAAATTGATGAAGAAAGGGAGTGTTATAGTCTTCCTTTTAGTTTTTTTTAAGTGATGGATACACTTTCACAAGGACATTGTTGTTAAGAATAGGAATCACGCAAATTTGCCCTGCAGGTACCGAAAGGGAAGATTCACTACTCTCTTTGGCAGGATGGCCAAGAGGGCCCCCCACTTTCTTTCTGCCTCTTTTAGTCCCATTTTTCAGAATGATGGACAACGACTATCTTATGCATCTTCCTATTTTTGCGGATGATAGTTTATTACTGTACTGTACTTTTGACTTGTAACCCATTTGGGTACTGTTTTCTTGGTTTCTTATTATGCACCTCTCYGAGTAGTCATATGGAGGAGGTATACAACAATTATCATATGTATATTTTGGAGAACCACATATTAATATATGGATAAATTTTCAATTGGAAAAAAAAATAATAGGAATCATCGTGAACACTAAGAAAATGAAGGTTATGATAATTAAATCCAACAAGATCACCTATGATACTTTTGTATATGAAAATAATGCCTTGAAGGAAGTGTCTTCATACAAGTATTTAAGAATTGTTATTCATCAGAAGCTCAACCAGAACTATAGCATTGAGAAAATGATAAATGGAGGATGAAAAACTTATTATGGGCTTGAAAATAATTCTAAATTAACAGACCTTTGGCTATGGGATAAGAAACAACTCCTCTTTGAGACTCTTGTCACTCCTATTATCTTGTATGAATGTGAAGTTTGGGGATGTAGTGTCTCTCGAGAATCCTGGAGAAAGATAGAACAGATCCAAAATAATTTTATAACTTATAATCTCAAAATTAAAGACAATACAGCCTATCATATTGTCCTCACGGAAGCGAGCCTTTCCCCCATTGAGAGCACAACTATGATTAGTACTTAATGTACAAGAACAAGATAAACAACATGGATGACAAGAGGCTCGCCAAAATTGCTTTAGACTCTAGCCAAAATCATCAACGACTCAAGCGAGGATGGCATAATGATGCCAAGTTGTCACACACCCACTACGACAACCTAGATTTTTCGTCTTTTTCTTCGAGGGACAGAATCTCCGAATTTCTATGGGGCCTAGCGCAGACCATCCCTTCCCTTATCCTCCTCCAAGCGACCACAACCTGGCCTTAGCGCAAGCGCCTTTCGCAACTCACGAGTTGGGATTCAAGGCTCTCGACTCCTCTTTCTCCAAACGCCGATACCCGAGATGCGATACGGGTATGGCTCACTCCTCACTAGCGCCTACTACATATAATTGTAGGCTAGGCTAAACACTAGCACTACTCGCAACTCGCGACTTCGCTAGTTGGAGTGTTGAGCCCTCGTGCTCCTCCTTTGTGAATCCCCGAGACACAAGAGGTCAACGTTACGTGGACTCTACCAAGCGACGCATACACGCCACTTGTTTCCTCCATTGTACTCTGCTTACGAGCTGTGTCGCTGTTGCCTGTCGCACGAGACCTCGACTCTCGGTGTTTCGCGACCTTAGCGATCAAGGTGCAACTTCTTCATCCTGCGAAACCCTGAGCCACGATAAGTCAACAATGGGTTGACTCTTTCCCAGGCGACATGTGTCCACCACCTGTCACCCGCTCCCACCTTTCTCTGGGTGCTTGTTGCTACACCACTTGTCAACCACGCAGTTCCCACCTAACGGATGTGCCACGTGTTCACATGAGCCCTCGATGCTCGGCACTTCGCGACTTCTACAGTCAAAAGGAAGTTCTTTCAATCTTTGAACTCCCGATACACGATGCCACGAGGAGGTTCTGATCCAATGAACACGATCACATCGCGATTTCACGAATCGTGAGTTTGTGTAGTCCTACCCTTGACCACTCCAAGTCACGAGTCAGCAAAATGCTACCCGACTTCCACGCGTCTTGTGCCGATGGATGGTTCTGAATACTTCGGGACTTTCAGGACGTTGTCGAGTCCATTCTCCTGCCTATGCAAAGGTTAAGATCGACGGTCGATAGAGCTCCGATAGATCCTTGGATCTACGGTATTGGATCCGATCGCTACTTGCGAAGGCTAAGAGGGTCGAGGTGTTAACGCTTGCGCTCCTCCTCTAGATCCATCGGTCTTGACAGATCTAGGGTATTTCCGAAAGGATTCCAACCGTTCGTTTACCAAACGATGGGGTATTCTCTTTCGATCATTGGACTCGCTATCCTTTCTGAGCTTGAATCACGAAATTCAACCTCTCAGAGCTTCAAACTCTCACGACTCTGAGACCTTAGAGAACTATTCTTTCTTGCATAAAGTTTCCAGACCCGGATCGCATGAACCTTCAGACGGTTCTTGGGCAATTGTCCCTGATCTTAGTCGAGTATCTGGGTAAAGGCTCGGTACGGTTCCAAGGTTTATGGGGTAATTCCTGGGGAAGAGTACTTGCGAGGAGCCTTCCTAGAATATTACGAAAATCAAGCAAACAAGACGATTCTCGGTGGAGCGAACTCATGCCCCAGACTTAATCATTTGTACAGAAACCAACTATGGCATGTAAGTATACACATGCATCCATTATTTCCAATCTAAAACACCAGGCAATCATTCCACACAGAAATCATTATGGGCATATAAACATGAGCATGTATTCATGATAATCAATTCAAAATACAAGGCATAAAACACTTATCAGATCCACCAGGCGTGATGCAACTGCTGAGAGGGGTGCTCGTTTCCACCCAACTGTAGGCTCAGTGACTCCAAACGGATTTACCACTAGCCACCCCCAAGCTAGACCACGATGCTTTGAGATTCAGTCTCCTACTTCCATCTCAACGGAAGTCAAGGATGAAGGTTACTCTCCTTCTCCTGATACAGAAAAATAATCCAGGACAAAGGTTACTCTCCTTCTCCTATGTTCAGAACTCCCTGTGTTTCCAGAGTTTCTCCAGTTCTCTTCTGCGATCCCTGTCGCGCGCGCTTTCTCTCTACCCTTTACCACACCTCCTCTCTTGCCTTTTCTCTGCAAGATTGTGTGTGGCACGAATTTCCCCGTCCGTGGTCAGGTCTGGGAGCTTTTATGGATGGGCGGTTCACCCCCATCCCCTCATTAACTCCCGAGGAGCCTCCCCACCTACCAATCTGACGGAAAATCCATTCCAGGGTCAGAGAGTTGCTTTGGTCTTTGAGCAAGTAAAAACCAGTACGGTACTGGCTCGGTGGAAGTTAACGCAACCATTCCAGGTCCTTTCCACCACCTCTCATTAGCCATCGTGGTCTATTTTAGCACATCCCCTCCCAGTAGTCATGCAACACATATTCATAACATAATTTACATTCATCGACCTTTTATACAAAGGTTCGTCAAATCAAACATTCACATCTTTGAGTTTGCCATAGTTCTTGGCCACTATAGTTACTTTTACAGACTGGGGGAAACATGGTGTTACAATTCCCTCCCCCTTAAAGGAACATCGTCCTCAATGTTTTATCTATCAATATGACGTGTATGTATAGAAGTAAACAAAATCGGATATCCCTGTTTCATGGCATCTTCCATTTCCCACGTAGCCTCATCTGGGCCAAAATGTTTCCACTGCACCTTGACCTGTGCAATGATTCGGTTCCTAAGTGGGGTTTCCTTTCTGTCCAGTATGCATTGAGGTTCTGGCAGGAATTCTCCCTCAAGTTCCACCTGGATCACAGACCAATCAATTATATGATTAGAATCGTGTACATATTTCTTCAATAATGAAACATGGAAAACATT
>SNQJ01S0062403.1:17494-39450 GCA_010110895.2 Picea sitchensis
AGACCAATGAAAGGGAATAGTTCCAAGAGGAGCATGTTGGAGACTTAATGAATGTCTCACGGAACACTTGAAATATGTTGTGTTGGGGCAGAGCAAATTGATGACAATGGAGACTTCATAGTCTAGTAATTTTGAAACTAATGTTTTGTGCATGACTGCAGAACAAAGGGACAATATAGATGAATCATTATTTGGAGTTGTTGTGAATATTAAGAAGGATGAATAATTTCATTGGTGTGAACTTGATCGAGATGGATGTATGTGGCCTCCCACCTATCCCAACTGGTTCATTTTGGCAGTTTTCCAGTTCGACAGTTTTTTCCTAATTTTTGGGTCCCTAACTTCCAAGGCCATTTTGAAGCCACATGAAACATGTGTATTCCTTGTATATACCTTTCCAATGGGCTATCGTGCGCCTAAAATGGAGATCGTATGCAAAAGTTATGACCCTGGGAAGTTGATGTACTAACTTACCCATACGGGGCCCACATGATGTTTGGCACTTCATCTCCTAGGGTTAGGTTTTTTGATGTCTAGGGTTTTTTAACATTCCTGTTTATTGTAAAAAGGCCTTGAGAGCCTCATTGTAATCATATTCTGGCGAATGAGCGCAGTCATCACATCTCTTCTCAAAGATAAGCCGCCACCATTCTAGTAAGCTTGTTTTTCGCTGCATTTTACAGTTTCAACTTATTTCCTTATTGAATAGAAACCAGTTTTATTGTATATACGTTATTTTGTGTTAAGAATATTTTGATAATCTGTATTCATTTCGTTCTGCTCGTAAAATTTGGATCAGTGGTATTAGAGTGGTTTGTTCCTTGTCGTTCTTAATGCATGTCCCCAATGAGGTTAGGGTACAAAGAATTGGGTCTCGATCTTGTTTCTCTTGAGGACAAAAGATATTGCATGCCCAAGAAACCTCTCATGGTGGGAGAAAATAAAGATGACGAGATATGAGATCCCTTCAAAATGTTGCTCGAGGAATCCCTCACGCAACAGAGGAACGAGATGATGGATAGTTTTACGCAAATCCTTCGATGACTACCAACAGGTGACGCATCTTCCTCAAACAAAGGCATCGCCCCCTTCAAGGTACAAATCAACTTCGATATTCCTATATTTGAAGGTCAGATAGACGCAAATGTTGTGGACAAATGATTGAATCTGCTAAACAGGTATTTCTCTATCCATAACTTCTCGAATAGAAAAAATATTACTTTTGCACTCCTCAAAGTCGTTCCCCATGTCAAAGATTGGTGGGAAACTTTCTATGAGCATAAGGAAACAGAGGAACCCTCATTATTTACAGTCACGACCACCTAAGAGTCCTTCAAGGATGTTATTAAGGAACAATACTACCCTGTAGGAAGTTATGACGACTTGTATACAAAATGGACCACACTGTAGTAGGAAAGAGACCAAGTTGTGCCCGAGTTCACAAATATCTTCCATACCTTGTGCACCAAGTTGAGTATCAAATGTTATGGGTGAAATCTGGTGCTCAAGTATTGCGATGGTATACATAGATACATCTAGGCCGAAATGGAGTTTCTGGACATCTCATCCTTGGGCGCGGCCTACCGATATGCCGTCAAAATTGATTAGAAGCTCAAACAAAAGATGTGGCAATTTGGGCCTGGGAACCCCTCATAGAAAAATCTAGGAAGGGCAGCCCCAACCCACAGAACAAAGGATAGAGAAAATATGGACCACCTCAAGACAACTAGTTCAGGCCGCAAGCAAAGAAGGACACCGAAAAGACAAAGAAAGATATCGGGAAGTGGTGTGAATTCCATAAGAGCCCCTCGCATAAAAATATTGATTGTCGCTCAAAGAAGTCACTGGTGGCTAAGGTGAAATCCTTTGAATCAAATGCGGGTTCCGACTCTGAGTCAGAACCAAAAAGGGGGAGATAGATCATTGATGCAGAACCCAGTGCTACCATTTCTACCATCGAGCTCCAACCCGGTGAACTAGACGATCCAGAGGAATATGAGCGCCTTTTTCATTCACAGATGTGGGTGAAGGGTACCCCGCTGCACTTCATCATTGATAGTGGTAGCCATAATAACCTCATCTCAGCAAAGGTTGTCAAGTGACTCACCCTACTGAAAATGTTTCACCTACAACCCTACACCATTGAATGGCTCCGCCAAGGAAGCGATATCCGCGTTAGCCAACAATGTCGCATGTCATACGACATCAAGCCCTTCAAAGACAAGGTATTGTGTGATGTTTCCCCTCTCAAAGTTTGTAATTTTCTTTTGGGCCAACCATATTTATGGAAATTCCATGATGTATATGAGTCTAGGCCTCATAGTGTTATTATTACTTTGAACAAGAAATTGTACAAGATACCGGAGGCAGTCCCACCTAGTGTTATTTCTTTGATTTCTGCTAAGCAATGCAGGAAGGTCATGTCTCAAATGGGGAAGTTTGTCTTCTTCGTGATTCGCTCTCAGAATGAGTGAAAGATCACAGCCACATCCAAGTTCTCCACGGCTGACCTCTCCACACAGTAGAAGCAAGTGGATAAGGTTTTGGAAGCATACTCGGATATATTCTCCTCACCTATCGGGGTACCTCTGCACTGTCGGGTCAAGCACCCCATCAATCTGACCCGTGGCGCACCTCTGCGCAATGGGCCAGTCTACTGTCACTCTATGTTAGAGAATGAAGAGATCAAGCGACAAATCCAAGAATTGCTCCACAAGGGGCACATCTTTCCCATCTCATCACCTTGTGGGAGCCCAATCGTGATGGTATAGAAGAAATATGGAACATGATGACTCTGCATTGATTATTGAGCCCTAAATAAAATCACGGTTAGAAACTAGTACCTGATTCCCTGAATCAATGACCTCCTTGATCAGCTCATGGGGGAAAAATACTTTAGTAAGATTGATCTGAAGTCTGGATACCATCAGGTCCTGATAGAATAGATAGATGTATGGAAGATCGCCTTCAAGTCAAAGGAAGGTCTTTTCGAATGGTTGGTCATGCCCTTTGGCTTGACAAATGTTCCAGCCACTTTCATGAAGATGATGGACAATATCCTGCGAACATTCACCAATACTTTTGTAGTGGTGTATCTAGATGACATTCACATTTATAGCAAGACTTGGGCAAAACATGTGCAACATATTTAGCAGGTTTTTCACACCCTGCGGCAGCACAAGCTATACTCCAACTTGGAAAAATGCTCCTTTGGCATCGACAGGGTCCATTACCTGGGCTACATCATTGATCAACATGGTGTACATGTGGATCCAGCCAAAATCCAAGTCATCCATGACTGACCAGCCCCAACCACACTCACTGAGCTTTAGAGCTTCTTGGGCCTTGCCAATTTCTACATTAGGTTCATGTTGGGATTCTCCCATATTGCATGGGCCCTCAGCCAAGTAACCAGGGGTGGTGGTAAGGAAAAATTTGTGTGGGTTCGGTCCCAAAAACAAGCATTCGATGAATTGAAGCAACGCTTGTGCTCGACCCTAGTACTTTCACTATCGGACCTGAAACAACCCTTTGAGATCAAGACAGATGCTTTAGACTATGTTGTGGGCATTGTTCTCACTCAGCACAGCCACCCCGTGGCCTATCATAGTGAGACACTATCAGATGTTGTCCATAAGTACCCTACTTATGAAAAATAAATGTACTCCATTATGCAAGCATGTCGCCAATGGAGACATTACATTATTGGGAAGGAGACAATCATCCACATCGATCATAAGCCACTACAGTTCATGTAGACACAAGGAAATTTGCAGAATGACTGCCATCAGAAGTGGTCCACATACTTGCAGCAATTACACCTCAACATCAAGCATAAAACAAGAAGCACCAATCACGTCGTTGATTGCCTCAACAGACTCCCAGTCACGCCACTCACCACGGTGCTAGACTCTTGCATCCATGAGACCTCTGGATGGCCCTAACTCTATGAGACAGACCTAGACTTCACCACCAACTACCAAATGTTGGGCACAAATGCAGTTGTTGCTAATTTCCATCTTCGGGATGGGTTGTTGTTCTGTTTGGGCCATATATGTGTTCCATCAAGTGAGCGAGCGAAGTTGATCTGGGAATCCCACTACATTCGGGTGACAGGACACTTCAGGATCGAAAAGATAGTGGCAATGTTGCAGAAACATTTCTACTGGTCGAAACTTCAACAAGAGGTCACCAAGTATATCAGGTCTTGCACTGCCTACGCTATTGCCAAACCGACCACTAAGAAACTGGGCTTGTACACCCCTCTTCCTACTCCTGACAAACCATGGGAATCCATCTCCATGGACTACATGTCTAGCCTCACGTCCACCAAGTGGGGAAATGACTGTGTTTTTGTGGTTGTTGATCACTTTTCTAAGATGGCGATTATGGCCACCTACAAGAAGAGCATCACAGAAGAGGCCACTGCCAAGCTCTTCTTTGAATGAGTTTTGGTACATTTTGGAATCCCACAAACCATTGTCTCAGATCGGGACAGTCAATTTCTCAACACATTTTGGTCGAGCCTCTAGTCACTCATGGACACCAAGCTCAACAAATCCACGGCCTTCCTTCCCCAGACATATGGCCAAACTGAGGTTGTAAATCGAATGATCATACATATCCTGTGAATGTATAATTCCAAGCACCCTCGCACATGGGATGAGAGTCTTCCCTATTTCCAACATATCCACAACCGAGCCCTGCATAGTTCAACTGGACAAAGCCCCTTTCAAGTGGGGTTGGGATTCCAACCATTAGGTCCCATAGATGTTGCACTATCCCTTGCGGTCACCTCAGCCAACTCATCTCCTCCTCCATCTGAAGTTGACAAAGCCACCTGGTTCATTGAGAGGATCCAACGCATCCGCTAACAGGTTCAGGATATCCTACAGAAGTCCAATGACAAGTACAAGCAGTTCCATGATCAACGTTGGGTGCCACATAAGTTTCATGTGGATGAAAAAGTTTGGTTGCATTTGCAGAAAGAAATCCTTACCGGACCCCATCGAAAGCTTCTCCCACTCTTTTATGGGATGTACACCATCAACAAGGTTGTGGGTGATAATGCTTTTGAGCTCAACATTCCTCCTTTCCTTGGCCTACACCCACTGTTCAACGTGGATCTCTTTCAACCTTATTTCCCACCATTATTGGACACCTCAGAGATAGAAGAAAAGATGACACCAACAGAGCTCAACCTCAACTGCATACAATAGGCATCCAGTGATCAGATTGTGGACAAATAGGTCAAGGGCACTCGCCAGCAAAGGATCCAACTTTATTGAGTTGTGAAAGCAGGGAAGCTCCACCCAGGGCCAAATTCAGCAAAAATTTCCTCATATAATGGGGGAACTCAACGCAATTGAGACCATTGCTTCCTAAAGGGGGAGGATTGATCCATATGGATTTCGGTGGCCTTCCACCTATTCCAACTGGCTCATTTTGGCAGTTTTCCAGTTCGACGGTTTTTTCCTAGTTTTCAGGTCCCTGACTTCCGGGGTCATTTTGAGGCCCTAAAAAATGTTTCTAGGGCTCGCCACAATGTAAGTGTGTGGGTATCGCCACTGTAAATATGTGTATTCCTTGGATAGACCTTTCCAATGGGCTTTCGTGCACCTAAAATGGAGATCGTATGCAAAAGTTACGACCCCGGGAAGTTGATGTACTAACTTACCCAAACATGGCCCACATGACTTTTGGCGCTTCATCTCCTAGGGTTAGGTTTTTGTATCTATAGGGTTCTTTACATTCCTGTTTATTGTAAAAATTCCTTGAGAGCCTCATTGTAATCATTTTCTGGCGAATCAGCACAGTCGTCGCATTTCTTCTCAAAGATAAGTCGCCACCATTCTAGCAAGCTTGTTTTCCGCTGCATTTTACAGTTTCAGCTTATTTCCTTATTGAATAGAAACCAGTTTTATTGTATATCTGTTATTTTGTGTTAAGCATATTTTGATAATAATATGTATTCATTTCGTTCTGGTCATAAAATATGGATCAGAACTAGAGCAAGATTTGATGCTCGAAGATGACGATAAAAGCCTCATTGACTGGTTGGAGGCATATAAGGAATCCCAGGAAAATGTGGTTGCAGGAAGCCAAGAACTATAGGATGATGTGATTTTTTACTTGTCTCAAGGAAAGGGAGACAAGCATATTTCAACGAATTGGATTATTGGCCAGAAAAACAGAGATATTATATCTTCAGCATAGAACCAAGAAGAAGGAATGATGGAGATGGAAACAACATAAATTTGTAATTTTAAAACTGATAATTGGTGTATGTATACAAGTTATGGATATTGGAAGTCCATAGAAAGAAGGAAGATATTAAGTTTTGTCTTACCAGAGGTTGAGACATCATTTTTTTATGAAAACAATGATAAGGAAGATGGTGTGTATCTGAAAAATGAAGATGTTAAGGATGTTGAAGATACAAGTAAACCAATGAATTGGCTTAGAGATGTTTCTATTGATGGAATATTACATTGGGCTACAAAGGAGTACAAAAAAGTAATGATGGAATTGGTTAAGGAGGATGATGTTGAATTGGTTAAGGAGGATGGTATGAAAATTTTGGCTTTGATTTGTTGTTTTCATCAAATGCGAGAGCAAATTTTGTAGGAGAGATTCAATAACTTAAGTATGGAATTGAAGAATGTGAGCTATTTGATACATGAATGTTCTCAAAACCTTAAGAATGGCCAAATATATGGAGATGAAGTTAAGATGCACTTGATGGACAATGACAATAGTGAACTAAAGTAAGTATATGTAACCCAAGGAGATGCTTTTGAAGGCAATCAAGAATTGCAAAAGACAACATAAATTGATTTTGTGATTGAGGAATTATGGGAGTTGATGATGAAGCAGTCCAAGTGGAGAAGTTTTGAGGAAAAGGAATTGGTCAATCAAGATTTGTAGTTGATTTAAAGGAGTTGCATGAACCAGCAGACAATAGTTGTACAACAACAGCATGGGTGTAAGGAATTTGGACAACTACAAACTTCGATTTAAGGATCCATGATGGCTTCATCCCGGCTTATTGAAACACATGATCAAAGATATATCATGAATGTTTTTCAGGATTACGATGCGAGAACATGCAGGCTTACAAATCTAAGACCCCGAGAACTATTACCTATGGGGTCTCTCAAAGTTTACTAAAGGAGTTGGTTCCCTAATGAAATGTAGTATTTTTGTAAGTTTTTTAGTATGCTCTAGAGTATTTTTGTAAGTTTTTTAGTATGCTCTAGAAGTTGAGATTGATAGAAGGGATGAGATTGTTTCCCTAACGGTTGATGTAATTAGTTAAGTGAGGATTGAATTGGAATTTTTCTCGAACATGTGGGAGATATTAGGAATGGGTTTGTTTCTCTATTCTTGGATAATTTGTAACTGATTCTTCTCAATAAAGATGGATCTCGAGAGAGGTTTTGATTGATTATAGGGTCTTAGGAGTAATTATGGATCTGAAGTCTATATTAGGGAATTGCTGAGTAATTTGTGAATCTTAGTTATGTTTAGTTTCAAAGCAGGCTAATTATTTAATTGTAAGATTGTAAGGCATCGAGGTGGTCAATTGAAGGAAGAATTAGTCCAGAGAGAAGGAAAAAGAGGCATATTGAATATGATCTAGGCTAAGAGGCATTGAAAGTCTTATGTAAATCCATGTATAGTATGTGTCTCTGAATGAAGGAATGAAAAATATGTTCTGAGTATTATGAATAAGCCTATGATTCATTCCATGTGTTGATTAGGTGTGAAAGAGCCTCTATAGATTGATATAATTGTGGAACTATGTGAGACCTTAGGTTTTGTTGTAAGTCTCAAGTCTTCTCACAGACATAATTGCAAATGATTGTTACAGGTCCAAGAAAGAGGATTCACAAAGCGAATTAGACCTTTAGAAGGTTGTCATTGATGAAATCATCAATCACTATAAAGGATTGATGATCCCATTTGCTTATCAAATGTGGCTAAGGTAAATTGTTGCAGGTATGCACATAAGATTGACAGTGAAAGCTACAGTAGTCGTTCGATTCAGATTGGGGTTAGAATCTCATCGTCCAACCCAGGAGAACTTATGATCATCGAATCAAGATTTAGATTGGATACAAGCCATCAGATCCACATTTAAAAAGTAAGGACGAACCTTCACCATCCACTCACTTCATAATTAAGACACAACCGTTAGATCGGGTGCCAAGACCAGGAGTAAACATAAACATTGATCACCATCGGGGAGTCAAAGATCTAGGGCATAGGTTTATTTTGTGTGGAGAAGTAGCTCATGATTTAATCTTATGTTGGGATGGGAAATGATCCTGACTATCCAACATATTAACATGCATCGAAGTATTATACATTTCTAGCCCCATAGTATGGATATCTGAGTCGTAACTTAGCCCCCGAAATGAACGACAATTGTTCATTTTAATGATTGATTAAGTCATGTTCGTCCATTTGGAAAGGTAGGAAAAGCGTTGATAATACCATGAGAATTAGCACTTGATTTCGTGACCCTGGTCATATATAATGTAGGTAAGTTCTCGGCCCTTACCACACTACAGATCAAGAAATTTGTGGTTTATTCCAGGATCAAGTAATCTAATAAAGGAGAAAGTCTAGTTTTGGGTCAAGTTTGATCCAATTAGAGCATAGAGATCGCAAATGAAGGAGAATTGATCCATTTCATGTGATCAATTCATGGACTCGAATTTAACTAATATTTGTGTTGTAGAGATTTAACTATGACATAGATGAGTTGAGGAATGTTTGAATGTTGATTAAGTGTTATTAGGAGATCCTTGGATAGTCTAGTTATAGACTTATAGATCAGCCACATTGAATGGTTGCTTATACTTTGGGTATTGACCATTAAGGCCATCAATCTCTGAACTCTTTTTATGTGAGAAAGCCTTAGCAGGAAAGATGAATCGCCTAAGGGATTGTACAACAAAGAGGGGGATGTATGAGGCTGGAAGGTGAGTGATCACAAGAAAGAGGAAACATTGATAAATATTGGTATTTGTTGATTGGGATCATGAGCACAGTGGGTGTGTCAAGGAAAAAAATGAGTCGAGCAAATGTGAAATCCATATGGATGCAGATCCATGAACTGCATAGATAAGTATTGTGTTGATATGTAAATTTCCTCTTGAATTATGAACAACAATAAAATGTTTTTGCATGAAATTGTGATTAATGTGCTTATTGTTTGAAATTGTTTTAGGAATGCAATAAATTTCAAGAGTCTAGAAAAGGATCGGACCAAGAAGAGGAAAACATTGTTGGAGAAGCTAAAATATGGAAGCATGATTGGTGTTGTTGATATGCAAATAACATCGATGACAGTGTTCCTTTAAGGGGGAGGGGAATGCAACACCCTATTTTCCCCAACATGAAAATATATGTCTAAATGTCGCCAAGATCGATGGCTAATATGTTTAATGCTTGAACCATGATGAATAATCAAAATGATAAAATGCATTTGATGATAATAAAAAGAAATTGTTGATGGGTGGAGAACTTACACAGAGATGATGCCATGAGAGAGAAATAGTGAGGAAATGTCCTTTCATATTTAATATTCAAGAAAACCCAGATTGCCCATTTTTCCCATAATTTCAGTTAATGAAGAAAGTTGGTAGTTGAACTACCAACTTCTCATAATTATGGGAAAGAATGGGGGGCATTATACTAGAGCTTCTTTGCTTCAGAAGCATGGGCAGAAAAAAATACCCATCTAGAAACTTCTGGTGTGACCTTGAATTTGGGGGAAAAACAGACCCACAAAATTAGAGAGGTTATAGAGTGGTAGGAGACCCATGAAATGAGAAGGAGAATGTTCAGAAAAATGTCTCTAGTGGATAGAAAACAGAGGGAAGTCAAGTTCTTTGGTTTCTGAGTGAGAAATAGCAAGTAAGAATATCTGGAAAAAAAGATGATAAACGAGGTTGTGAATGTTTGGGTGTTAGTTGTGTAAGCTAATTGTTGTGACTCCCTGAGTCAAGAGTAGGCCCCTAGCTTGGTGGAATTATGTGTGTGTGTGTGTGTGTGTGTGTGTGTGTTGTTAATTTTTGTTGATGAAGGAGGGAAACTTTCATATGTTTACCTCTGTCAATGAGTGAGAATTTCCCTTATGGCATCATCTTTTGGCTAGGGGGTGGCCACCTGCAAGGATAGACCAAGACATTTGTGCCTATGGTTGGGTGGAAAGAGGCTCACCCATCAACAGTTGCTAACCTACTTTAATTCTCAGATAAGTGTTTTAGTAATTTGCATATGTCATGATGAATTTATTAATGCTATGGAATTTATGTTTTGGTTTTATGAAGAATTGATATTCTTCTCAAGTAGTGAAATGTGTTGCTTCATGTTCCTAGATGATTGTAAAATCTAAAGAGATTAGTGTAAATATATTTTCTATTGTTTGCCTCTGATTGTTTCTACTTTTATAGGCTGCAATAATAAATTACTTGTAACTCTGAGTAAGAACAAAGTGTTGGTTGGGAATTTGCAGCCCATTTTTGCGAATATCATTCATGTGTTAGTAGTGAAGACTAAGTTGTCAAAGTCTTCACAGAAAATTTGAAGTTAAGAATGTATAATCTCTATTAAATGAATGATGTTCCCCATACTACTAAAGTTATGGATTAGTTTTGGGAGGTGACCTATCCCTAGTCACTGGTCAAGCCTTAGGACCTCCTTGGAAGTCTTAGTTTAATAACCTGTGGAAGCATGGGTAAAATGCTTTAACTTTTGGCTAACATAATAAGCTAGGTAAGGGGGAGGCCTAGAATGAGAGATTAACCACAATTTTGGTCTCATAAGTATAGGATATATAGTTGAGAGGATAAGGTATTTTAACATGTGGAATATGTAAATAAAAATAAATCAGGAATATGTTTTTGTATTTAATTTGTGTCTTATTGAGACATGGTAAGAAAGAAATTCCTACCTCAATTGACTTAGTAAAATCATGTCCAAAGGTAGAGACTTAAAATGGTGGCTATTTCCTGAGAAGTAATGAAGACTTGCATGATTTTAGGTGGGCAATAAATCTTGGTAAAACATAATTTTATTGTGGGAAGTTTTAATCCCAATAGATTTAAATTTCCAGAAATAAGCTCAACTAAATAAATATATGTGTTTATGTATTTTATTAAGATTTCTGAGCAAAATCTATATGGTGAAAGGAGGTTGGTAACTTCTAGTAATTATTCAAAATTACAAATTATTTTCTTACTAAATTAAAAATTGAGAAAGGGAAGTCTTATGTTATAAACCCTATAATTCTATTATGTGCACGTGAGTGGAGGAATTCATATTTTTCCTCTTTCCAGGAAAGGAAATAATTTTTCCAAACTCTCGAATCATTTGGACTCGTATTGCACAAAGGTTATTTTGTATCTCTGGAGAATTTTCCTCTTAATGTATTTTTGTGTTATTAAATTTTAATACCTGGGAATCATATTTTCCTTTCTCTCATCATTTTTATATTATTAAACCCTCACCAGGTTATCAACACCGGGAGATGAAGAAGGAATGTGCACATGATAAGTAATTCACCCAACGAACGATATAACATAATATCAATATAATATTATTAAACCTTTATCGGGTTGTCAGGCACTGGAAGATCGAGAGGAGGAGGTGCATGTGATAAGCATTTCACCCGGGGCAGACATAAATTAAATAATAATATTAGATCTCCCCTCCCCCCACCGGGATATAAATTAAATAATAATATTAAATTCCCTCACTGGGATATCACACATTGGGAGATGGAGAGGTTAAGGATGTGTGAGATAAACAATATGTTGGGGGGCGATATATATAAATATATTGGTGTTATTAAAAACCCATTGAGCTATCAAGCACCGAGGGATTGAGAATAGAAGTGCATGTGATTGTGACGGACTTGGGGGCCGACCTAGCCGGTATAATATCATATCATGTTGTTATATTAATATTAAACCTTACTGGAGTATCGTGTACCGGGGGATTGAGAATCGAAGTGCATGTGGTAAGTGATTGACTCGGGAGGTGATATGGCCGACATAATATCATTTTTAAAATTAATAATATTAAAATTTCCCACTGGGGTATCGCGCACTGGGGAATGGGAAGGTCAAAGTGTGTGTAGTAAATATTACATCCGGGATCGATATGAAATTAACTAATAATATTAAATTGAATCCTCACTGGGATTTCGGTTATCGGGAGAAGGCATATTTGATACGTGAAAGACCTGGGGAATGATAAAGAATAACTTAAGTTAATGCCATAAACCAAAGTGCATATATTAATTGAATATTAATATTGATTCCCTACCGGGATACCGGAGCTTGGAAATGGTAAGAAGGTAGTTTTGACAATTAATACACCCGAGGTAAAGTAAACCCTCGGTATTTATCGGGATGATAATTAGACTAATATGTCATTACGTGGAATATTAAATTAGTGATGATTAATGAACAATAATGTGGATTAGATAAATAAAATCCTAAGGTGTGGGATTTTAATGTATTTTTTTATATTAACTTAATAAGAATATAAAGCGTGGAGGATCCCAATCTGCATGTGCCACATGTCAAGTCAGGTGGCGGGTCCAAATTGGGCGACGTGTCCAAGGTGCCAACTGGACTACCAACATATCACTTATCGGAAGTTTGATATTGTGTGGTGTCAGAATGGTTCGATACCTGGTAGGATGATATCAGCATATAAGGTGTCGGTAGAAGGTAAGTCAAGTGATGTGATAGTGTCGGAATGGGTTGATATCCGGTAGGCCGATATCGGCATGTCGGGTATCGGTCGAATGTAAATCAAGTGGCGTTGAGTGTAGAGGGGTCGAGGACCGATATCCTAATGGCCTTGGTGGATAAACTACCATGTGGATTCCATGTGGGTGCAACATGGGCATGAGAGGGTTTTGGCATTAAGACTTTAAACTTTAGGAGGCCATAAATTTTGATCCAAAGCTTGGATTTGAGCATGGTTATAGTCGTTGGAAAGCTCTGGGCGAACAAAATAAGATGGTGCCCTCGAAAAGAGGCTTTGATATGGTTAAGGAAAATATTTTTTTTTTGATAGCCAACCCCTTTAAGAGAACCTAAGGGGCAGGTGGGTTACAGTTTATAAGGATCAATCAATTATTTGGATTCTACTAATTCAATTTGAGGGATTCCTTCAATTATTTGAAGCAAAAGATGAGCAAAACATTACCAAATTGTAAAGCCTCTTCCTATATATTTGTTCTCTTTGCTTTGGGTTCATCTTAACCCTCTAACATTCTCTTAACATGTTTCTTTTATTGTTCCGTTGAATATTCACTGGCCAAACTAGATGTGATAACACTAGCTTGTTCCATGACACTAGATTCAATGATACTACAATCAAGACTTGTAAAAATTGAACCGGGTGCCATTGCTAAGTATTTCTTTATCATATGTTTTATTTTGGTATGAACACCAGCTACTTCTAATCTCATCAAAGATTTCACCTCTTCCCAAGTATTTTTATTAGCCATTTTTTCAATTTCAAAATCAGACAGATAAATATATGGTGCAAAATTTAGAGTCATGCATTGTTTTGCAATCAAATGATAAGGGTCATATTCCCATATATTTCCCTTCTTTAAGTTTAGAGAAGAAATCATTTTAAACATGGCATGTGTGGCTAAACTATGCTTTACAATCAAATAGAATACCTGATAAGGAAGAACAAAAGAAGACTTTTGATTTTTAGATATAAAATGTAGTTAATCTATTGAATTCTTTGACGAAGATATTCGAGGGAAAAAAAGACGAGGTGATATGTACATGGGAAAAATATAAGGTTCAATGTTGCAACCATACACATGAATATCAATGTAATCTTGATACAAATACCAATCATTGATCCTTGTTTCATGAATTAATTGGAGGAATTTATGATATTCAATTGGCATTTGTGATGGCTCTTTCCCAAAAATAATGGTATAAACATGTGATAGGAATTGTTTTTCGAACTGCATGTAGTTTCCATTAGATGCAGTGACTAACAAAACCAGAGTCCATTCAATGACTGATAATGGTTTTCCATGTTCATCTTGTTTTATGATGCAAAGGTGTGAAAAGGATTCAGCGTAGAAAAACCAAGAACAAATGCATCAAATATGACTGATAGCGAAATGTCTTGAAGTCATTAAATGTACAAAATTGCTCATGAATGGTCCCTGCAAGAAAAATTGCAAAATTGTACTCAATAGGAGGTGTCCCAGTGGTTATGTCATTCATCAAACAAAGCAAGAGATCAATAGATCGTCTACGTGTAAATCATCATTGTTTCCTAATATGAGAGACAACATAGATATTTTTTGTTGATAAATTGGGGTAAATAATACATATGACATAGGAAAGTAATTAGGAATGAAACTCTCATCCAATAGGAAACGACGTGTAACCTCTCTTTTATCATTTGGTGCCCAATTGTTAACCCTAGAAACTAACACTTCTCTATCAATTACTTTTGAAGAAGTAGGTAGGAGAAGAGAAGAGGTAATGGACTCTGGTGTAATAGTTATTATTTTTCTAGTACCATCAGCAGAAATTGTGGTGCGACTAGAAGAGTTGTATAATTTGGACGAGAATGATACCTTTCTTGATGATTCAATAGCCTAAATCAAAGTATTTTTCCCACACATGCGATAATGTACATGTTAATCTGACCGTATCCTTAAAATTGCATAACATCAACAATGAAAAGATGGAAATAAATGAAACCATAAATAAACCAAACCAGAAACTCAAACCATTGTTTATCAAGCGGCTTGGTCTATCAAAAGAAGATTTTGGAAAACAAACTAACGTTAAAATATGAACTATTTCTGGCCCAAGATTAATCTCCAACCGCTAGATATAAAGCATGTGAACCATTGGATATTTCGGGTGGTGGAAAAGTACTAAAGTTTGATCATCTCATTGCGAAATGATTATCATTCGTTCGATCTATTTAATATCATCCATTGGATATTTCGGGTACAACATATATCATTATATATCGTAAAAACTTAAACTCTGAAATGAATTAATATTGTCAAATTAACTTAATCTTGATTGTCTGATATTTTGGGTGTTCATGATTGCTTATTGCTCATGCACGATTTATCCCGAAAATGATTAAAGCCATCAGATTTAAAGAATATGAATGCTTCAATAATTTTAGATATATTTCAACCTTTAACATTCTAACATCTCTCTAACTGAAATATACAACAACTGTTCGATCATGAAATCATAAACGTTAAAACATTCACATGCATTTTATTCCATTAACTATCATTTTATTTAATTTGTGTAATCTAGTTGAGCCATCAGATCTTATCTGCAAAACACAACATGACCATTGATTAAAATACAAGTAAAAAACAATAAATATTATCAATGTTTTCATTTACAATAATAGACATTTTAATAATATTTAATTTCATTTGATCATCTTACAAGAAAATTGCATAAAAAGGATAGAAGGAAAATATAGAAATCGTGTGATAAAAAATAGCTACAACACCATCCATGTCACTTTCTTTGAGCATTTGGTGAACAATCTCCTCCTCATTGTGTTTTTCAACATTTAAGCCAATGGACATTTTGAAGTTGGAGGTGGTTGATTGAGGCCTCTTAGCCAAATTTGAAACCTGATTGCACAATCCATTGCACTTATCCTCTAAGTTTTCAATTTGTCCCTTATGTTGAGTTGGTGTTTCCATTATAACTGCTACCCCATTGTTGTGATTTTCCTTCTGAGCATGAATTCTTCCTATAGTTATAAAAATGGAGGTCTTAATATCTATAATAAGAGCCTCTTATCTTCAAACAGGACAATGAATGTTTGTAATCTCACAGAGAGGGATTCACCCTAAACGGTTATCACTGGCCATACATTCCAAGCTCCAAGAAAACTACCCATAATCCATCAATTCCAAACCTTTTTTGTAAAATCCTTTGTTGACATTGAAAACCATCTTTTCACCACCAATTTGAAACCAAAGAACATAGGGGAATAGACTGATATTAGGTAATTTATAGAGCTACTCACCTGAACTATTGGTGGCGCTTTGAAACTCCTCCAAGAAATTATTGAACATGGACTAATGAGACACGCTTTATGGTTAGACACCTCCTAGGATACACCAAAATCAATCAGAGGATTATCATTGAGCTGGGGGAATATTGTTACAATCTAACCACCTAGACCTAGAATAAGCTTCATTATCCCACCTCCGCTCGAGGTCATAGTAAAATTGAGTTGATAGAGCTATTCCTTCAAAAAAAATTGAAGCGTGTGGTGGTACAATGAATGCAATGACCCTTGGCTTCCAACCTCCTTTCTTAAATTTGATATGCCACTTGTATTGGATAGATTGATGGAATGCATAACTTTGGATTAATTATAAAAAATAATTAAGGAGTTGGGGAGAAGGAAATTCCCCCCTTTTAACCTCAATGTTTGATCTGTAAACTGTCATGGATATTCCACTGGAATAATTCATCACAATAGATCTAATGAAATACTGAAATTTGTACTATTAAGGTTATTTTTCCTTTATATCTTTAGAATATTTAGTTGCCAATTTTTTGCTTATGCATGAAATGGATAAAATGCATAAAATAAAGAGGAATAAAATACAATCACACCATCCATAAATAAACACAAGATATGACCTGGGAAATCCAATACAGGAGAAAACCCATCTAGAAGGTGAGGTTTCTCTACTCTCTTTTCTCTGGTATAGAAATGGTACAAGTACAATGAAAGAGGCACTCTTTGTGGAGTTGCCTTTGACACTATAGCCTGTATGGCTACTACAAAATCCCTCCTCCTCTTTTATGCTCACAGAATACCACTCTTAGATGTTTTCCTTGGCTATGGAACAAGATAGAATGCAAAATAATGGAACCTCTTCTCCTCTTACTCTCTCGATATTTAACATAGCTCAATAACCATATAGGGGCAAGTTTTTAACTTCCTCAACCCTCAATTGTGATAGGGTTTTGGACCTTCTAGAATCTACTTGAAGTTACATACATGGCTAGCCCCATATAAATGAGTAATGGGGGTTGGCATGGCATCCTCTCGTACCATGGTGGTCAACATGGTAGGTCAACTTGCAGGAGGGATAACTTTTGCATACAAGCTCTAATTGACATGATTTTTGCATACAAACTCTAAGGGGTGATTTTTTAGATTCTCTGACACTTGCATAAGACGTTATATGTGCTCCTCCCAAGTAGCACTATAAACCAATATATCATCTAAATAGACAATAACAAATGAATCTAGATAAGGGTGTAAAACGTCTTTCATTAGTCTCATAATTGTATCCAATGTGTTGCATAAACTGAATGGCATAACAAACCACTCATACAAACCTTGCCTTGTCTTGAAGGTAGTCTTCGATGTATATTCTTATTTAACTAATACCCGATGATATCTAGATTTCAAATCCAACTTAGTGAAGTACTTGGCATGTTGCAACTGGTCCAATGGATCATCGATCCTTGGTAGAGGGTACCAATTCTTCAGTGTAATGTTGTTCAATGCCATGTAATCGATACACATTCTCCAAGTCTTGTCCTTCTTGGGTACAATTATGATGAGTGACCCATAAGGTGAGGTGCTTGGTTGAATCACACCCTTCTCCACCAACTGTTGCAACTGCTTCTTCACTTCATTCGCTTCTAGAAAATATTGTCTATACAACCCAATATTCGACAATGGGAGTCTAGAAATAATTGTATTTCATGCTCCACGTCCCTCTTGGGTGGTATCCCTTTAGGCTTCTTGAAAAACCTATGTATTCCTGTAGCAAATCCTCCAAATGATATTTCTTATATTTAGTACACCCCTCCAAGGATGCCTTCCCTCTCATTGATTCATCATTAGACTGATTTTCTCTTCAGAAAAGAAAAACATATTTCTTACTAGAACTAATCAAATTCTTGGCTTGGTTGGCACTTACCAGTGATATTTTTGACTTGCCTTTATGTGATTTTATTATGTAAGACTCCCCATCCTTGATCAGTCGATATTGGTTACCTCTCTGCATGAATATTGCATCCCTCATATACATATATGTTGATGATTACGATTGTGTGAGACATTCTCCAGGACACAAACTGATTGAGTCGACCTGAGAGAGAGCCCCTGAGATGGGTGTGTGGTTCCTATCTGAGATAGAAATGGAAATTAGTGATGGAATCCTCCTTACACAGAGTTGAGAATAAATCCAGATGATTCTCATGTGTAATGCAGTGAGAAAGGAGATCTGTTGAGTTGGACGTGCATGTNCTGAGATGGGTGTGTGGTTCCTATCTGAGATAGAAATGGAAATTAGTGATGGAATCCTCCTTACACAGAGTTGAGAATAAATCCAGATGATTCTCATGTGTAATGCAGTGAGAAAGGAGATCTGTTGAGTTGGACGTGCATGTGGCTGAGCACAAGATGCACATGTGAATTCCCATAGAGATGGGTGCATCGTCATGAGACAGAGATGAAGATGATGTATTAGCCTCATCTGAGCAGAGAGTTGAGATGATGAAATCCAGATGAATCTCTTGTTTAATGCAAGACGAAAGAAGATCTGTTGAGTGGGCGTGCCTGTGGATGAGCACAGTTGAACGTGATCCTAGTGGTTGAGCACTAGTGACAGTGGTTCTCCTATGTAATGCAGTGGGATAGATATATGGGCATCCCTATGGATGTGCCCCTAGTGGTTGAGCACTAGTGGGTGTATGAGATCCCTTGCTATATTGTTCAAGAGTCAGACCTGCCTGTAACCCTAATTGTAATGTAAAGGGTACATGTCGGCCCCACCTTAATATAATTGATAATTAATGTAAAAGATAATTAATTTAGTTATTATTAAATATATTGTGACTTAGAGAGGTCGGACTTGTTGTGCCAATAGACACTTATGTTGACAGGTCAAGTCTAATATAAGTAAAGGTAGATTTTCCATTGAGGAATCATATCTTTTGTGTGAGTTTGGAAATTTCAGCAAGTACATCTTCTTGGGAAATGTGCACACCTCTCTTGGGCGCTAGTATTCTAGGGTTTTTGAGAACCCTCTTGTGTGATAGGTCTTTATGGTGGTGGATTTATTTCTCTTGAAGAATATAGCAAAGGATTGGTTGGGTTTTCTTCCCTTGTTGAGAAGGGTTTTCCAGGATACTTCTTGTGTACTTGTGCATGGTGCTTATTCTTGTGATATTGGTTGTTGCAACAAATTGTTTATGGTTTAAGTAAAATGCTAAAATGGAATGAAATTCATGCTTAAGCCTAGCTCTTTGAAAAATCAACATGGTATCAGAGCATAGGTGTTGAAGAACTCATTGCACAAAACTTCAAGGAAGATCATCCTCTTTTTGCAGAACCGTACGACCCTCTTAGGCTTTCCAGAAATTTTGCACGACCCTCCTTCTTTCTCAGTTTCAGCCTTTAATGCCTGGACGTTGGGGATAATTTTGGAATAGGAGAGTATGGCCTCCTCCAGTGAACCTCCAGAGACTCTCAGAATGAAATTTTGAGAAATTTTTATTTTTGGCCCTAGGGTTTCGCTAATTTCTATAGAAAATTCAAAATTAGGGTTTCTGCAACTCTTTGAAGGAGCTATTCAGCTCACTAGTGTGATCCTATATTTCAAAGGCTTATTGTTGGTAGTCATAAGTCCAACAAAACCTATAAGTGCTAGCCTAGCCTAGTTGTTAGGTTTTCTAGCCTAGTTGACAAGGGTTTGTGAAGAATCCAAAATTATGATGAGAAGAATCATGATGGAAGACAAGCTTGATGAATCAAGCTACTTCAAGTTCCTAGAATACAAGACTTCAGAGGAAGACTTATTGTGGGTGATACAAAAAGGTGACACTATGACTACCTTCTTCATAAATATGTCAGAGGACATAAATCAACCAGGTGCCATTGGATAAATCATATTAGCACCCTCAGGTATGCACTTGTATATATATTATTTGTATCATTTCCATAAGGGTAATTGCAGTAGGAAGGAACCTTTTGTTGAATTCATGGATCCAGAGGGATCTCAGTGCATTCATAGGAACAACACACTGGAAGTGAAGACTCTAGGTTTGATTGTTGTAATTTTCATTCCTCTAAACCTATATTTCTAAATTTTTCTACATTACAAGTAGGTGTTGTAGCTATGACAACAATCCTTAAATTGTTTTGATTCTAGAGATGTACTCATTATTCTAGAGATGTACTCATTGATTCATCATTAGACTGGTTTTCTCTTCAGAAAAGAAAAACATATTTCTTACTAGAACTATTCAAATTCTTGGCTTGGTTGGCACTTACTGGTGATATTTTTGACTTGCCTTTATGTGATTTTATTATGTAGGACTAACCATCCTTGATCAGTCGATATTGGTTACCTCTCTACATGAATATTTCATCCCTCATATACATATATGTTGATGATTACGGTTGCGTGAGACATTCTCCAGGACATAGATTGATTGAGTCGACCTGAAAGAGATCCCCTGAGATGGGTGTCTGGTTCCTATCTGAGATAGAAATGGAACGTAGTGATGGAATCCTCCTTACAGAGATTTGAGAATAAATCCAGATGATTGTCATGTGTAACGTAGTGAGAAAGGAAATTTGTTGAGTTGGACGTGCATGTAGTTGAGCACAAGGTGCACATGTGAATTCCCATAGAGATGGGTGCATCGTCATGAGACAGAGATGAAGATGATGTATTATCCTCATCTGAGCAGAGAGTTGAGATGATGAAATCCAGATGAATCTCTTGTTTAATGCAGGATGAAAGAAGATCGGTTGAGTGGACGTGCTTGTGGACGAGCACAGGTGAACGTGATCCTAGTGGTTGAGCACTAGTGACAGTGGTTCTCCTATGTAATGCAATGGGATAGATATATGGACATCTCTATGGATGTGCCCCTAGTGTCTGAGCACTAGTGGGTGTATGAGAAGCCTTGCTATATTGTTCAAGAGTCAGACCTGCCTGTAACCCTAATTGTAATGTAAAGGGTACAGGTCGGCCCCACCTTAATATAATTGTTAATTAATGTAAAAGATAATTAATTTGGTTATTATTAATTATATTGTGACTTAGAGAGGTCGGACCAGTTGTGCCAATAGACACTTATGTTGACAGGTCAAGTCTAATATAAGTAAAGGTAGATTTTCCATTGAGGAATCATATCTTTTGTGTGAGTTTGGAAATTTCAGCAAGTACATCTTCTTGGGAAAAGTGTGCACCTCTCTTGGGTGTTAGTATTCTAGGGTTTGTGAGAACCCTCTTGTGTGATAGGTCTTTATGGTGGTGGAGGTATTTCTCTTGAAGAATATATCAAAGGATTGGTTGGGTTTTCTTCCCTTGTTGAGAAGGGATTTCCAGGATACTTCTTGTGTACTTGTGTGTGGTGTTTATTCTTGTGATATTGGTTGTTGCAACAAATTGTTTATGGTTTAAGTAAAATGCTAAAATGGAATGAACTTCATGCTTAAGCCTAGATCTTTGAAAAATAAACATGGTATCAGAGCATAGGTGTTGAAGAACTCATTGCACAAAACTTCAAGGCAAATTGTCCTCTTTTTGCAGAACCGTACAACCCTCCTAAGGTTTCCAGAAATTTTGTACGACCCTCTTTCTTTCTCAGTTTCATCCCTTAATACCTGAAAATTGGGGCTAATTTTGGAATAGGAGAGTATGGCCTCCTCTAGTGCACCTCCAGAAACTCTCAGAATGAAATTTTGAGCATTTTTAATTTTTGGCCCTAGGGTTTCACTAATTTTTGCAGAAAATTCAAAATTAGGGTTTCTGCAACTCTTTGAAGGAGCTATTCAGCTCACTAGTGTTATCCTATCTTTCAAAGGCTTATTGTTGGTAGTCATAAATCCAACAAAACCTATAAGTG
>SNQJ01S0062403.1:50890-67989 GCA_010110895.2 Picea sitchensis
AAAAAAATGATTGTTTTTGTATTTTTTTGAGGTCTTGCCGACATATTCCGACATATTCCGACATTTTCCGCCGATGTCGCCGACATGATGTCTCCCCCACCCTCGCCGACACTTTCCCCGACACGAAGTTTACAGCATTGATTAATGTTTCTTTTTTTAAGAGTAACATTAAGAACTAGTATTGTCAAAGTTACTTTAGTTGAATGTCCTTTTTATCTCTATTTATATTTAATGTTAAAATTTAAAATTGTTTTCATGATTTAATAAAAATATTTGATTTAAAAATTAATCAAATTGTGCATTTATTAATCAAATCATTTAATCAAACATGTAAATATATTTACACATTAACATACTCATACATAAGTAATCAAGGCCAAATTACATAGCCATATAGAATAACAAGGATAACTAAAATGTTGGGAATGAGTTTTCTCTTGCTCCAATCTCAAAGTTCCATGTTTCTACATTTATTTTTAATACCATGATAAGTTTTTCAATGATAAATAATTAATTTTTTTCCAAGGAAAAAATGCATTTTATATTCAAAGGAGAATATAGAACACATTCTTCAGGTGTCGAAGCAAAAAATGTAACAAAAATTGGAGAATTAACCAATAACCTCCCAAGTCCAGAAGTTTAGCGACTGACAAAAAGTGTGCCATATTCTAACCTACACTTTAGGTTTTATAAAATCACATCAAAATGTCCAAACATAGTTATAGTCTTCCAAAGGAATAGACAAGTTCAAAAAGTAAATAAGCTTCAACCACTGACTCAAAGTCTACTTAAACATTGAAATATCTAATTACTAGTTTGATCAAATATAAATTCTATTTATAGTAGAGATTCCCTCATGAAATTCTTCCATTAACAAAAAAACCAAGATCATATAGCAATCCTTGTTTGGATAATGTGTCAACTACAACATTGTGTTCTCCATATGTCTGAGCGAACATAATCAATTCAAGCTAAGTTACATTCTCTTTTAATAGAAAGGACAAAGGTTGTAGTGTAATGTCTTGTATCTATTATTCTTCATTCATCCACTTAATAATGAGCATCGAGTCACCATAATTTTGTAACTTATTGATCCCTTTTGCACTAGCCACCATCATTAATAATCTAAGATCCATGAGCTCATCGTAATTATTTGATCCAATTCCCTAATAGGATTTAAACTCCTCTATGCCCCTTTTTCAACTACTCCAAATATGTATTCCATAAATTTGAAAAATGTCCTTATAGACCCAAATCACCAGGCGACAACCATCTCTGATGCCATAAATCTGTAAATTCTTGGTGATCTGTTTGATCTAGTATAAATTCTTGAGTCAACTCTTCTGGAAGGAAGATGTCATTTCCACATCCTAATATGGCATCAACTCTGATATGAACAAGTTTTCCATTACTAACCTTCCAGGATAGACATCCAATAATGGGAAATACTAAAACCATGTCTTTCCAATTATTATAAACATTTTTAGTACTCCTTCTATCACTTCTAATCCAATCCAATAGTGATCTTGGAGTGAGGTTTTATTGCACAATTATTTGCTTCCACAAACTTTTTCTTTTGATAAGGTTCCAAATACTTTTGCAAGGCAAAGATTTCCAAACATATGAATATGTTTGAGACCCCAAGTCCCTTCACTAGTTGGATAATCAAGGGTTTTCCATTTTACAAGGTGATATCCTCCTTGATTCGAGTTCCCTTTCCAAATGAAATTATAACAATTTTTTCTTATCTTCTTAAAGATCCCTTTGGGGATAAGTGCTAAGGAATTCCAATACATAGGAATTTCCTCCAATACAAACTTAATTAGAGTCAATTCCCCACCCCTGAGACAACCACCTGCTACACCAACAATTTATTTCCCTCTCAATGCATATAAGCCAATGCCAATCTTGTTTGTTATAACCATTTGGTTTTAGAATGAAACCCAAGTATTTAAGTCCAACATCTAAATATATATTGTATAAGGGAGTCGTTGCCTTAGATAATGTCTTCATTAATATCATTGAAACATATTGAATATTTATGGGAATTTATCTCCATGCCCTTAGCCTTACAATAAATATGAAGTGCCTCCTACGATTTTTGTACTTCAATGATATAATTTTAGTGAAAGTTAGCTCATCATCTACAAACTAAATATGAGTGATGCATTCCTCCCCTCCAATTCTAACCCCTTTTATGAATTTGGTTCTTTTGGCGCCTTGAATAGCCTTATTGATTCCCTCTACCACTAATTAAAATAAATAGGGAGACAAGGGGCATCCTTGTCATATCCCTCTCATTGGAGTGAAGAGTGAAGATGCACACTCGTTAATAAGAACAAAAAATGAAACAAATAAGACACCACCCATTATCCAATTGACAATAGCCAAATTAAAACCAACATGAATCAATAGTATCCTTAAGTATAACCAACGGGTCCTATCATAAGCCTGGTAAACATATAGTTTTAACAACATGGTTGACATATTCTTTGTTCTAATTGTGTGTAGAACTTTCTATGTAGAAATGATAGCTTCATGGATCTGTCTCCCTTATAAAAAGCTAAATTGTTCCTGGGAAATAGTATCAGAGAGGAGTTTATTCAATTTTACAGCGAACACCTTTGATATGATCTTATACATGTAGTTACAGAGGGAGATAGACCCAAAGTCATCATAGGTTCCAAATTTATCATCCTTTGGAATTAGTGCAATAAAGGTGGAGTTGAAGTATCCCAAAACCTTACCAGTAGTTCTGACCTCCTCCACCACCCTTAATAAATCATCACCTAACAAATAAATTAAAAAAACAAAAAACAAAAATAGAACTCAATTGTCCAACCATCAAGGCCATGACTCTTTTCCTTCTTAAATGTGGAAAGGATAGTAAATAACCCATTCTTAGATATCTTTGTATATATTTCATTGTTATCCTCTTATGTCACCAATAGTGGGAATAAAGAAGCAAGCTTAATGATATTTGAAATATTGACTCGTGTTATCTTTATGATAATAAATAAGTGAACCATTGTCAACATCTAGCAAAAAAATGTTTGAAATGTAGCTTGTGTATTTGAAGATTAGGATGCCCTATGTATGGTCTTCTGAATAATCCACTAGTTGAACATCTTCATATTGGGAGTCCATGCTCCATTCCCTTTCTATCATTGGAGTGTCCCTCAAATGAACCATCAACATTCCAAGACACAAATTAGTCTATAGAATAACTCAATTAATAATTAATTTATAGACATTGTGGTTTCATTTTAAATGACAATTGAAATGGATCACCAAGTATTTGTAAGATTGAGTCTCTTCAAGATGTTATCCCTCTATAAATTTGGAGGAATAATTATTTTGTTAGATTTAACTATCATAATTTTAATTCTGAGCTCAGTAAATATTTTTAAGAATAAAAGAAAAAATTAATCAAATTGTGCAATCATTAGTTATATCATTTAATAAAGTGTGTAGATATATTTAATTATGAATAATAACATCAAAATCAACATATATGTCAAATGTACATTTCAAGTATACATGGAAACAATAAATATACATCACAACAATAAACATACATGTCAATTATTGCTAAGTCCAACACCAAATCCAAAGGCATCAGTACCTCCACTATGTAAGAATGTCTATGCACACTGATATATGTAATGTTCTACAACTTAACTGGGGAACATTACTAATTGGAATTACTCATAAAAAATTAAAAAAAAACTGCTAACCAAAATTCTTGTAGCTTACCAGCTACGAATTATACACAGATTTAACCATTATGATACCAAATAATTAAATGCATCTATAACATTATAAATGAACATGAATGCAGCTAATAACTCAATACCAAAACATATAATTCATTCCCATTCGCAAAGTAAAAATGCACATCATTTCAACTCATAAATTAACTCAGAAAACATATAAACACTTATCTTTCTAAATCAATTGTGCAACTAGCTACTTGGGACGGACGTTACACCCAACCATATAATTGTTGTTCTAAATCTCAAAAACAAGTCCCCCCGAGCTAGGGATAGGAATCCACAAGAAAAGGGTGTCTCTAACTGTCCACTCACAACTCAAATATCCCACAATCCATTAGTATTCTCCTATAGTTATCCCTATTTCCACCAACTCTCTTCCTCTTGACCTCCCCAACCTAAGGAATGTACCCCTTCACTAATCTTAGTCCATCGAGCAACTCATTCATTTATCAGGGTCTCTCTGGCACAGGTAACCAAGAATCTCACTATTAGGAACTCCGGGGAACTCATTACTAGGAAAACTACTAAGAAAACAAACAACAATATCTTGTTGTTGCAGTGCAATTCACATAGGAGTTCACTTGGGCCTCACAACCTAGTTCTTCAATATTTAGCTCCAAAAATGCTCCAAGATTCACCCAACCTTCTTGCTCTAGCTCCAATGCTCTTGTGCATTGTTCTCTGCTTCTTGTTCATGCAAAACCATGCCTGTAAAAACTGCCTACTATGCCCATACAAATTTCCTCTATTTTCACAAGCTATTTGACTACTCACTTTTCCCAATGTTGATTGTACTTCATCTCCATGCTCCCCAATAACTATGGGATGTGAATTTCTACACCCACCCTCTTACAAATATTCAATGATTGGGCTCTCATACATACAACCAGAAAAATAGAAGGTTGTCCCAAATGATAATAAAATTCAAAAATATGGGTTTGGATTAATACCCATAAACAATTTCCCCCTTGGACCCCTCTTAGACATTCCCTTCTCTTATGGAAAACTCACCCCCCATCTCTGTCCATATCCCCCAACAACTAGCATCACAATTTACTTATTAAAAAAAATAGAAATGCATTTCGCATATTACATGGCCTAGCCATAACCACATTCATATCTACATTATGCATTAATTAAACAAACCAAGTCATTGAGAAAGATGATGTGGCATTAACTTGTTAAATAATGATAAACTATGTTTCCACTAATGACCTTGCTAGTATGGACATGGCTAACAAGATTCAAGTATCAATTGATGAAAAGAGTACGACAAAGAAAATAGAGATGTCGTTGTCTCTACAAGAGATTTTGAAATCATTTGACCTCGAGATAAGGAGGTTCACATATATTGTGAATCAAATGATCAGGATGGGATTGCCTTCTCCTTGGGGTAAAGGCACAATATTCAGTTCTCAGGTAGAGCACACAGCTTCATTGGAGCAATTGAAGGATGGAGTGAATGACATCCATGCCCTTACTAAGGTTCCTACTACATAAGGATTATAAGTTTTATTGAGCATTGTATCTCTATTTTGGATAAGTTAATTTCATTGAGGGCCACTCGTTTCAACATCTTCAAAAATCTGGGTTTGGATTAATACCCATAAATAATTTCCCCCTTGGACCCCTCTTAGACACTCCCTTCTCTTATGGAAAATTCATCACCCATCTTTGTCCATATCCCCCAACAGTTGGCATCACAATTTACTTATTAAAAAATTCAAAAATACATTTTTCATATTACATAGCTTGGCCATAGCCACATTCATATCTACATTATGCATTAATTAAACTGAGGATTATAGAGGGGATGTTAAAATATAGATCTCCAGGATCTAAATGATCCAATAACATCCTATATCTATGATAAATAGATGGAGAAATACACATGATAGCTAGTGCAATAGATGGATTGATGGGTGCATCAGTGCATGGATCAATGGGTACATTTGTGGGTGAATTAGTTGGAGAAGATGGTGGCATAGGTGGAGGATGTGGAGGACAAGCATTCTCAAATGAATCGATATTTGAAGACATTGATGAAGAAAAAAAAGAAGACAAATGAGCATGTCTTGCAACTCGTCTCTCCCTAGTGCTCACCCCCTAGACTAGGATAGATATATCGACAATATGATGCATCAATAATGGCATATCTTAGGGAATGATTGCATATATACTCCCAAGCTCAATATCATGTGATATCACTCTAGGTTGAATTGGCTAGACCATGTATCCAATCACCGAATTATATAACTGTTCTATGATGCGATGTGGTGAAATTAAAGACTGGATTGAATCTATATATATATATATGAAAGAATAGACAACAATTAGATAATTTAAACAAAATTTTACAATCAACAACATGCGCATTAATTACAACTAGAATAATGAAAACACGACAATAAAAATACATCTCTAATTTGTTGGCTCAATTACAATAAATAGGATGTTTTCACACCCCTTCCACTCCATCCATGCATATGGATATTGCACAATATTGAGAACATGATCATCCTCACTACCTAACATAGTGTTACACATCAAAATTCCACACTTGCATATAAAGTGTCGCAAGTGTCGCATGTGACGCAAACGTCACATTCTAAGTGTTGCAAGTTTCGTAAGTGTCACACCTAAACTGTTGCAAGTGTTGCAAGTGTTGTAACATGCTCCATGCACTTTTTGTAAGTGTCTCAAATAAATAAACACCTTAGAAACATTTGTCACAACTCTCAAATCATGTTAGAGAGAAAATCTCCATCATTTGGCATCAGAACACATCTTTTCCTTCAAAAATTAAACTTATTTTTTAGCATTATGATGGGTGTCACCCCCCTGGCCATACTGGGGGAGTTCCATAGTACCCCCTCTGTCATGTTATGGGAGAACCATTGCTATTATGGTGCCCTGTCTCTCACTATGGGGGAGCACCATTCTTGTTGAAGAAAAGGGGGGATCTCCTCCACCAAATTATATGGGCCAGCTCTCTCAGATTGGGTTAGTTATGTTGGACCCTCATGCTTGGGCTTCACCTTAAGATCTGATCCAAAACTCAAGGGTCTATATCCTCATCCATATCCTTCATTTTCTCATGGTAGTTGTACTTCTCATGCCTATAAATTGAAATCATTTCCATAGGGAAGGAAGAGGAAGAAATCAGTAATAGCATCGTTATTTTGATCTTATATTGTTCATGTGAGGGTAGGACGAAGAGAGACTAGAGGAGTTGTTGCATATTCAAACTCAAATTGTAAGTATTTGTGTTTGGTTCTCAAATTAATATACTTGGCATATTTCCTTCAAGTATGTGTACTTTCACATTTACTTGTCTATTGTCGTTCAATCTTCATAGGTAAATTTGTTCAGTTAATTATATAGAGTGGAAGAAAGGTATCTTTGTTGTTCTTTGGAGGATCAAGGAGCTTAGGATTCAAGCTCAATATTTGGAACATCAAGGAAAATCACTGGAATAAGGTATGTCACACTTTTATTCTCCTCGTTTAACTAGATAAATTGGATTTGAAATGAATGTAGCAACCATTTGTATTTTTATGTCTTGGTAGTAGGGGTATGATCATCCAAAGGAAATTTCACCTGTCCGCAAGGGAAATATTCCATAATAGAAATTGGCGACTCCACTGGGGATCGACTTTGACTAGTCTTTCCTAGGATCGTCTAAAGTCTTTTCCCAACATTAGGTCTTATTTGATGCTTGATTCTGAATCAGTTCCCTCTTTCCTCTGCTTCATCGGACGCTTCACAGAGCTAGTGACTAGATCTCTCTGATTTTTTAGCCTTTCTTCAACTATGTTCCAACTTTCCCAGAATTGGACCTCCCCTACAGTGCACACCAAGGTGCCACTATGAGGTTGGCGCTCCCCTATAGCTCAATAGGGAGTGCCACTATGCCTTGTCTCCTTGAGGACAAGAGTGCCACCCTCTCATTTCTATGAGAATCTCCAGGTTTTCCAAGTTATGCTCAGTTCTATTGATCTAAACTTTCTAACCCAGGAATCCTCCATTTGTGTTTGGCTTTGTTTGGTGTAAAGAATTGGTATTCATCTTTGATTGAGCTTGCAAATTCTTTGTAGATTGCAAGATTGGTTTATTTTATCTTACATTGGTTTAATCCTTATTTTGCAAGACATCAGTTATCTGTCTGATTAGAAGGGTCTACAAGGGTTTGTTGGTCATTGAGTTCCTTATGCTTGATGCAACCTAGCTTTCAAATCACTTCTTGTTGCTCACTTTTCAAAGATTATTGAGTGTGATTTTCTTGATTTATGTTTGAGTAAGTTTCATTTTCTTTGATTTATTTTGAGAAAATCTTTGTTTCAACAATATTTTGTTTCATGTTCTATGCCATTCTAAGTTGTGAACTATTTCATTATTAGTGAAAGAACGAAGCATTAGAAACACATCATTGTTTGCATCTAAAAATCAAACAAAGAGAAATTGCAGAACTTTGTATGCATCAATTTTGGAAATTGAAAAAAAATCTTTTTGGTAATTTGGCGAATGTGTGAATTCTTGTTTGGAAACGAAATTGCATTAACTCTTTGCATTCTTTTAAGTGTTTGTTAGTGAAGAAAATAAATAAGCTCTTCTCCTTCTCATAAATAGAAGTTCATTGAAAAATAAAATTGCATCTCATTCTTTTTGTCTTCTTTTTGGAGTCGAGTCTCAAAACATCATCATTTCAACTATCATTCACCCTTGAGGAACCAACAACCATGAAAATAAACACTAATTAAAATTGATATAGAAAAATTTTCTTTTTTAGATCTTTACACCAACATTAGACTAGGAATAAAGCTTTGGAATAGGTTGTGAGGTTAAATCTCCAAAGCATTAAAGACAGACATAGAATCTTGAGATAGGGAGAGAAAATCCAATTTTCGTATAAACATAGTTGGGATCCCCCTCTCACATAGGGGTTAAACATGAGGCCACGTGCGAGAGAGAAACAAGGATTATCCCTCTAAGGCTTAACCAATCATAGTGGAATGATCGGATATTGGTCTCACAATCATATAATATATGTTGCTCTCAAGTGCGGGAGAGAAGCAAATATTTTCCCTTCGAGGCTTAGCCAGAGGTATTCCTGAATCAGTTGTTTTCATTAGGTCTCTGAGCTTCATGAATCCAAAATCCATTCGGGATCCTCGGGAGTTTACCGGTCCACTTGTCTTAAGTTCTCTTGAAGAATTTCAGACTTGATATCCTGCCCATATGCTCAGACCCGAATATTGACTATAACGACTCAAAGGTTCACTGTGAGTTGGTTACCTTAGTGTCCATAATCTTTAGGGTCTCTATACACGAGGTGACGACGAAGGGATGTTTTGTTGTACCTAGATCAGATGTTGGTCAAACTCACTCGGGCTCCTTGGAGGGTAACCCGTGGGTAAAACCGCGAGGAAACTTGCACCAAGGCGTAAGTCTTTTAAGCAGGCTGCCAACGTAACTGGTCCACCTGCTCAATCATAGCCCCTTCTCACTTTTTTCTTGCGATGTTGGATTTCATCACCAACTAGTAAGTTCATTAGGAGAAGACATTGTCTTGCTTATTTGTTTTCTAGATATTAGCGAGTGTTGTTTTTTTACCTTAGTTGTCTTTAAGATTGGTACTGTGGATTTAAAAGGTCTTCTTCGATCAAGTAGGATGCAAGGGTTCACTCCGGGAGGCTATGAACCCTTCCCTCCTAATTCACCTAAAGACACTTTCTGTGAAGAAGTTCAAAACTATTCAGACACCGGGAATATTGTTATTCCTTTGATTGAACATCTTGAGGGAGAAATCATAATAGTTTAGGAAGGTCATATCCTCCCTGTAAACCCTGCATTGACCAACCCTCTCGATCCACTTCTTCTCCAAGTAAACTCTTCAGGAAATATCGTAGGTGAAGATTATCCTAGATTACTATAAAGGCCATTTGGACAACTTGACATGGAACCAAAACAACCCAATCCAAATGAAGAGTATACAATCCATGTTCGCTCTACTGAAATGGTAGATCCACATCAAACTTTTGTTTTTCCTATATGGACAAATCTATCGGGTCATGATCTTTATGAAAAATTCAATTTAAATCGACCACTCTTTATCCCTCCACATACATCTGTCACCACTGGTGCAGATGCAAGACCATTGAGTCAATACTCTGACCACCCTTTCGGACCAACACTCAATACCACTACCACTTCAGGACAAATAACGAGTGATACGGGTCTTGTACTTCCTATTCATTTACAAAGTACTATGACAGTTACACCAACAATGCATCTTCAAGCAACAACTTCATTCACACCACATAATCCCATTGGGACACCTTCCCATCATAGAATGAAAAACCTTGTCATACCACAAAACCCGACTGGGGGACAAGCCCCTATTGGGGGGAATCCTTCATTAGTGGATAAATACCTACCGGGGGGAACCCTCATTTAGTGGCCAAATCCCTACCGAGGGGCAACCCTCATTTGGGGGACAAGTCTCGATTGTTACCCAACCTATGGCAGGGGGGAAAGTTCCAAGTTCTTTTGTCGAAAACCTACAACAAACCAGCGGACCACCTTAGGGAGGATCTTTTAATCCACCATCCCAAGGAGGATACTTTCATCCAAACCCACCAGGAGGATCCTTAAATACAAACCCTTCAGGACTGTACTCCCAAAAACCATTCCCAGGTGTCCCAAATCCAACTTGGGGTCCTCATATTCAATCATCTTTTCCTCCACAGGGTCAGACTAGTTACCCTCCTCAGGGTCAGCCTGGTTACCCTCCTCAGGGTCAGACTGGTTACCCTCTTCAGGGTCAAACTGGTTACACTCCTCAGGGTCAAACTGGTTACCCTCCTCTGTAACACCCTGTTTCCCCCAGTCTGTAAAAATAACTATATTGGCCAAGAACTATGGAAAACTCAAAGATGTTGTTATCACTCCAAGAAACTCCTTAGGGTTGTAAACTAAGGATGCTTGGTAACTTAATAAATCATGAATAATGAAAGTGTGGATCAATGGGATAATAGAGAGTAGCTAATGGGAAGACAACTCACAATACAATCGAATGAAATAGTGCTTTTAGGAATCAATGACCAGACAGAGTAATATCAAAAGGTATGGAGAAAACTGATCTAGATAATCAAGTACAGCAGTGTGTAGGATCATACAAGCCAGCAAGAATTCTTGTAGTTCAAGTTCATGAGCTTAATAAGAAATTAATAATTCTTAGAAGCTGAGATAAACTGAAATAAAGTACAGAACATGGAATNTGTAGGATCATACAAGCCAGCAAGAATTCATGTAGTTCAAGTTCATGAGCTTAATAAGAAATTAATAATTCTTAGAAGCTGAGATAAACTGAAATAAAGTACAGAACATGGAATAGATGAAGAAATTTGTCTTTAACAACAAAAGAAGACTGTCTTTATGTATTGAAAAATAAGTGTCTTAGTACAATAGCAAAGAGTATCCAAAATTGAACCCCTTAGTGCTCCAAATGTCTTTGGCTTTATAGCCTTACAAGATGAAATCTAGATCCTTGAAAGATGGATCAGATTTACTAAAAATAGTCAAATCCAAACAGATACAACAAGTGTGGGATAAGATCCTACATAAAAATGGATCTAGAATGGAAAATCAAAAACAAAATGGAAGGTCCTATTTAATGATCTCTAAAATAGTAGATTCTTTGATGAAGTGCGGTTTTAGCCTCCAAGGTTGTTTGATTTGGTCCTCCAATGATAAAATTCAAATTGGGTGATGTGTCATTGATCCCTATCATTTTTCCCTTGAAAATGACCAAATCTAGTCAAAAATTCCCTTTGACTTTCATCTCCAAGATGACCTTTAGATTTTGGTTTGATAATTCATAACCAGCTTATTGAAGAGATTTCAAACCATTCAAACCAAAAAAATCACGATGCGAAGTGAAGAATTTATTTGTACGAACATTGACGGACTTTCACCACGACTAATTTACGAAATCACCTTCTTAGCTAGTGTGGAGCTTTCCATTTAACTAGTTATAATTAAACTATACCGTTGGTGAGAAAGCCTTGAGGATTTTTTCAAATCAAATTTCTCAATCATGGAAAGTTACATTTCTGTGCTTAAATAGTGGTCAGCATCTACAAATCCTAATATCTCTTAATGGTGCTTTCAAATCTTCATTTGGAGCCCAATAAGCTAGTCAAATGTTCCCTACAAAGTTAGGCATCATTCTTTCAAAATGCGGTGCATTTTTTATCGCTAACATCCAGACTCCAAACAGGATGGATACCTCCACAGCAGGGACTCAAGAACCCTACTTGGAGACCCAGCCTTGCCTTTAGTGATATTGGGCCATGGATTCATTCAACCTTTTTGTCGAAAGTGTTTACAACCTACATTTGTAATGTGGCTTTTCTGGAGATCCCTTAAAATTATGTTTAAAACTTTGCCTTGTCTTGGTTGTTGCCACTTGTCTTTGCTAGGGTAAAATCTGCATGGCCCTCAATCTTGAAGAATTTATATCACAATCATCTTTAAGGATTTAAATTCATCTTCAATTTGTTGCTTTCAAGACTCAAAGATATCAAGTGCCAGATATATCCTAGAAAAGTGGAATTTCTAACCAAATGCCCAACTAGAAATTTTAAACTACTGTTACTACTATCATAGTTGAACTGTGACCCATTCCATAGCTTCTCATACACAGTTTTTTCCTTATGAAATTTAGCTCGAAAATGTTCTCCTGAAGCTTTATCACCAACTTCATCTGCCATGGAAGCAGTTGCCTGAAGGGCTGCCACCCATAGTCTGCCAGAATAAGCACTGACACCTGAAATAGATCATGCATCATATGTTTGATCTGGAAACCTTCGTTTTCTATCATTCTATCTTTATCTTGGTAAAACTGATCCATGTAAGCCATGGCCATATAAAAAGAAGGCCAAACAGCATGAGAAAATGATTTTTCACCAGTTGCAACCATGTCTCTATAAACCTTTTCCAGATCGTGTACCAATACGATGACTTGGATAAAGCATTTTAGATCCTCTGATGTGTGCAGATAGCCTTCCAAGGATCGCAGATATGCTTTGATCATGATAGAATCGAATTTGTTATCTTTGGCAAAAACAACTGATCTGTGCCCCAAAAATAGGTGTCTAATCCGACTTTGGCACCTCTTCAAACATCCTTTTTATAAAATTTGTATCTTGAATTTGATGTGTAAATTCGATATGCATCTTTAGAAACTATTTTTGGGATGTTTGGATGAAAAAATTAGATCTAAGGCAAAGATACACCTTAGTTAGCCGGTCAGTTTCACCGGCTATTGGCACTTAAGATTTGCTAATTAAGCGGTAGAAATACGCCTTTCATCCCATTCTTGATTATATTCTACCCACGTGTTTGGTGAGGATTATGTTTCTCACTTTGAGAAGAAAATGAAATGCGAGCAACAATGATCTGCATAGAGTGTTAGATTCTTGATGAGAAAGCACTTTCGATAAAGTGTTTATTAGACACTTGATGTTGAACCTGGTGACACGATGCTTGGTCAAAGGGGTATTATGCTAAGCAAATGAGGAAAAAACAAATTAGAGATATCAAAATAGCAAGCAATGGCCTACAGTTCTGAACATACAAAGGGAATCAAATGCACAAAACATTTGTTATCATGGCGAGGGAAATTGATATAGCGGTATAAAGGAAGGATCTTCTTCTTTAGGGCATATAAAGATTTCTTGATCAATCTTCTTTGATCATTTCCTCCAAACTCAACAATGCCAAATTCCTGGCAGATTCATTGAAGCTCATCCAGAGTAATTTGTTTGCTTCCATCGTTGTCAAAATAAGAAAAGGTAGAAAAGAGATGCTCCTTATTACAAACTCGCGATAATGGTAGATTTGGTTTAAAAGCCCGGATTTATTTCTGAAATCTAAGAGGCGGTTGGACTACCACAGGTACCAATCAATTTCCCTTAAGCAAAAAGTCCCTTGAATAGTATCTACTTTGTAAATCCATCTCTGCAAACGCAAACAAATTCTTAGTATCCTCGAAAATAGGGCTAAAATGAATGGCCCCATTGCAAATGAATGGAATTACTGCAATGCGTCCTCAGGTCCCCGATGCAAAAGGCTTTGATCTCAAAATGGTTATTTGACTCAGATCTGTGTGTATTGGGTGCCCAAAATGTTGTCCTGTGGTTTTAGTTCTTTGTTTAAAATGATTCCCTGATGAATCCCAGACAACTAATTCCCCATCTAAGATACATCATGTAGAAAGAATACACTTCTGAAGTAAATCTCCTAGACTGACCAGACTCATGCGTGTTCTTTCCATTTCATTTGGACGGGGCTTATCTTTAGCGCATCACGATCACCATTAAAATTGCACTCAACAATAATTTGTTTCCCTTTCATAGATTCCCAAGTAGCGTCAATAGAATTCATTTGCTTGGAGTGCTGACACTTGACCGGCTTGCCTACCACAAGATCCCGGCTCAGATATCGAACAGAACGACTATGTAGATGTAAGCAGACATTCTTTAAATCTATACATGATGCCATGTAGATGTAAGCAGACATTCTTTAAATCTACACACGATGCCATCATGTCCCGAGCGTCAGGGTGGATCTCATCAAGAATAGAATTTTCTCCCAACCCAATCCTGAGATCCTTTAGAATAATGCACAAAACCCACTTCATCTCCCCAGAAGTAGTCTTCGAAATAATCTCCCTTAAAACAGAACCCTTTGCTTCTCTGGTAGTGGAGATGGTAAGGCAATCTAAGAGAAAATTCAATGCAGGAATGGAAAGATCCATGCATGGTCTATGGTGTCTTTTTTCCATAACCTGTGAGGCAATAATGTAAAAATCACCAACGGCAGAATTTGTAGCTCTTTTCCAATCCAAAAGCAGATGTCCATCTACAGACTTGGGTGTTATGCCAAGGGCAACAACCAAACAGGATGCCAATGTTGTTTCTTTCATATTGTAATTTTGGCGCTCAAGATCATGCTGTATGATAAGTTTGCTTTCCAAACTGGAGTTTCGACCATCCTCTGCCACTTGAATGGATTTGGAGTTGTAATTGCACGCTTGTATGAGGGATTTTCGGGTTGTTGGATCCGCTGAAATGAGCCACCGCGAAATTTTTCACTGCGAGTATAACTTGAATTCTTAGCAGACTTTCACCACTCGATTCATTCCAGACCTTTGAGTCAAACTCTTGCACGTTCTGCATAATCTGAAAACACATGTCCAAACATGCCAGTACATACTCCACAAAGTCTTCCTCATAGACCTGAACATCCTCCATGAGAAAACACAAAGATCGGCAAGATGCAAGTTTCATAGCTAAATCCTTATCTTGGAGCAAACCCAGCAATTCACAATATACCGGCTTTCTGATCTCACCTTTGATCTCAGATACCCACTGGCCCAAAATCAATGCAACCCTGCGACGAATTATGCGTCCATTTGAATGTGTGTTATGCAGCTCAGGGAAAAGCACTCCTTCAAACCATGCTTTGAAGCTTAAATAGTTGGACAGTTCATAATGAGTAACTCCAACAACATTGTAAGCAGCCTCCTTGAGAAGCATTCATGGTGTTATATCAAACTCAGTTGCAGGGCAATTACTCATTGCCTCCTTAAGAATATCAACTACAGGCGGAGCCAAAATCTTTCTGTAAAGTGCTTTGCATTTTTGGTCGTGGTTCTTCTTGAGCTTTTGACAGGCATGGAACCCATTTCACATGGAAAGAACATTATCAGGGAGGTACATGTTCTGATCAATATGATATTTGTCCATTTAATGCCACTAGGAACAAATATTAGCAGTACATCCTCCATACAATCTCATATTTATTTTGCATCTAGATGAACCAGAGCTCGAAACCTTCTGATCTTTGTGACTGCTCTCCAAGGTTTTCTGCATCTTTAGAAACCATCCTCGAAAGATTTGGTTGGGAAAAAGTCAAATCTGGGCAAAAATACAACTTTGCTGCCATGTAACAGGTTTCACCAGCTAATTTTCCCTGAATCTGCCCCTTTAGTTGGTGAAAAGGAAAGCTTTCAACAACTAACTAGCGGATTTCAAAACCAATAAGCTGGTGGAAACCCAGAAAAACTACCTTGTGAAAAAATCAAATTTCTATGAATCTGCAACAAACACCTGAGAGATTAATGGATGACTTCGAGGCTGACTGAGTAACCGCAGCATGGAGGGATGATCCAAATCGAGCCATTAAGTGTGAAAAGGGAGTCTCTTTGCCTAATTAAGAAAACTGAAAGTAATCTACTTACTCAAATAAAAGAGCTTATTCTTCTATCTACTCCTACTCTAACCACTGTACTGCTTCCAGATCAGGTAAAATCATGCTTCCAATGAAGCCATACAAGTATCTGAATAACTGGTAAAACTTCTGATCCGTAAATGATGAATGCGGGAAAACATAGAATACTGATATACAATTTGAAAGTGCAGCATAACCAACCTTTGTTTGGCAAAAGCAATTTGACATCTATGCTGCTCGAAGATTTCAGATAGTACACAAACGGATCTATAAAATTGAAAGAAAATACCTCTTGTTGTTGTTTCAGCTGAAAAATAGAAAGTGTCTGCATATTTTCTGGATTATCATGGCTTCCACCTTCAACTGTGTGCAAATCTGAATAGAGCTGCCAACTAACTTCATTGTTGATGATGAACTATTTTTTGTCGTCTGCAGATCTGTGTTGAAGTATGGTATATGCAAACTTGCTGATTTTTGGAGGTGACTTTTCAATGTCTGCTGCGGGAGTTTCCAGATGGCTAATTTTTTCACAGTATTATTCTTCATCAACATCAAATTCATAACTGTTATAAATAGGAGGGCTGCTCTTCAAGTCAGCAAAATCTGATGTAGGAATCTGATCTGCTTCGTCTGCATAGTTATCAAAGATAGGTGAACAAAAAACCTCTGTGTCTAGCAAAGAAAGACAAGCAAACTCCAAATCCTTCTCATCCGTCACAGGCGAAAAACTGTCATAAGAAACCTCTTTGAAAATTTGAGAACAATCCTCTTTTATAATTGATTCTTCATACAAGTCAAAGGCAGCATGTGCAACAAAGATAAGATCTGATGCATCTACATATATATAATTCTCATTATAACCATTTGTATTATGAAGATCTTCCTTAACAACATAACTTTCATCTCTACAAATAGAAGAATCAACTGCTTCCTGTTGAACATGCTTTTCAAATTTTTCACAGCATTCTTTAATGAGACTTTCAGCTGAAAATTCAACTTCTTCTTTCCCTACCCTATAATCCTTTT
>SNQJ01S0062403.1:67999-80050 GCA_010110895.2 Picea sitchensis
CTGTAAAAATAACTATATTGGCCAAGAACTATGGCAAACTCAAAGATGTGAATGTTTGATTTGATGGACCTTTGTATAAAAGGTCGATGAATGTAAATTATGTTATGAATATGTGTTGCACGACTGCTGGGAGGGGGGAAGTGCTAAAAGAGACCACGATGGCTAATGAGAGGTGGTGGAAGGGACCTGGAATGGTTGTGTTAACTTCCATCGAACCAATACCATACTGGTTTTTTTTACTTGCTCAAAGACCAAAGCAACTCTCTGACCCTGGAATGAATTACCCATCAAGATGGTAGGTGGGGAGGCTCCTCAAGAGTTAATTAGGGGATGGGGGTGAACCACCCATCCGTAGAAGCTCTCATACCTAACCACAAATGGGGGAATTTGCGCCACATCCAATCTCGTAGAAAAAGGCAAGAAAGGAAGTGTGGGGAAGGGGGGGAGAGAACACGCGCGATAAGGATCGCAGAAGAGAACCGAAGGAACTCTGGAAATACAGGGAGTTCTGAATAGAGGAGAAGGAGAGTAACCTTCGTCCTTGACTTTCGTTGAGCTGGAAGTAGGAGATTGAATCTCAAGCATCGTGGTCTAGCTTGATTGTGGCTAGTGGTAAATCCATTTGGAGCCACTGAGCCTATGGTTGGGTGGAAACGAGCACCCCTCTCAGTATTCGCATCACAGCTGGTGTTTATTATAAGTGTTTATGTCTTGTATTTTGAATTGAATATCCTAGATGCATGCTCATGTTTATACGCTCATAAATGGTTTCTGTATAGAAGTGATTGCCTTGTGTTTTTATTGGGAATAATGGATGCATGCTTATACTTATATGACCATAATCGGTTTATGTATAGAATGAATAAGTTCATAATACGAGTTCGTTCCCTTGAGAATTGTCCCATCTACTTGACTCGCACTCTGTCCTGGTTTAATTTCCCAAAGGCACCTTTTTTCGGGGAGTTTCCTCACATTTCAGAGTCGGAGTGAGTTCCTTGAAAAGACTACTGATATAGTAAACCCATGAGTTTACTTTACCCCGGTCACAGAGTTCATAGCTCGGTGAATTAGGAAGCATATCAATCAGGTCACCAAGCCTAGGGATAATTACCCAAGAATCATCTGAAGGTCCAAATGACCTGGGTCTGGAAACCTTGTGCAAGAAAGAGTAGTTCTCTCAGGTTTCGAAGTCGTGGGAGTTCGAAGCCCCGAGAGGTTGAATCTCATGAATCAAGCTCAGAAAGGATAGTGAGTCCAATTATCGAAAGAGAATACACCATCGTTTGGTAGACGAATGGTCGAAATCCTTTCGAAAATACCCTAGATTTGTTAAGACCGATGGATCTAGAGGAAGAGGCGCAAGCTCAGGAGGAGGAGCACAGCTGCCATTGGATCAACATTGGGAGGAAAGATCTGGACCATTGGAGTCTACATCCAGGCACATAGAAGAGTGTGCAAGAGATTAGATCTGGGTCGTCAGATCTAGCGTAGAGGACCAATAGCCGTCAGATCCGGAAGAAGGTGCGTGGGGTTTAATCCCTGGGAAGTCGCACAGAAGGGTAGAACGGATGGCAGAAACTTTGAGGGATAAGTGTCAATTTGTCACGAGTCATCGGATCCAGAAAAAGGTGCACGAGGTTTAAACCTCATAGGAACAGAGAAGAGAGGACTCGTAGAAATCGTCGAAAGGACCAGGATCGTCCATAAAGGAGGACACATGGCGAGCGGTCAAGGTTTCGGAGAAATATCTGAAAGGAGGTGGGCCTTCAATCCAGTGGGATCATAACCGTTGGTTCAAGAGGGATATGGACCGTTGATCTCTCAGCAGAGAGATTTCATCATTTCGTGGACCGGGGATTTTAAAGGGAAAGGAGGAACGCTTGCATCGTGATTCCCCGAATTGCGAAACCCCAAAAGCATTCGGAGGAATAGCACCAGGTCATAGGACTAGTCATATGAAAAGTGACTTAAGGGAGGAGCTAAGGATCCGTTAGACCCTTTCGGGTTTCGGCATTTCGAAAGACAAAGAACAGGGGAGAGCCTGCATTGCAGTTCCCTGAATCTCGAAAGTCGGTAGCGCTTTGACGTTAAGCGTGTGGTCACAGAGTGGTGGTCACGTGGATGGAGGCTAAGAGAGAAGCCAAAGCACGTAAAGCCTTTTTTGACATTTCGGGACACGGGAGTTCGAAGGACCTAGAATCGTTTGCAGCTGGAATCGTGAAATTTTGAATTAAGAACTCCCGAAATGCGAAATCCGAAAGCGCCTTTTTGGTAAGGCCTGTGGTCATGACCAATGATCACATGGAGGAGGATAAGGGAAGGGATGGTCTATGCTAGGCCCCATAGAAATTTGGGGATTCTGTCCCATGAAGAAAAGACAAAAAATCTAGGTTGTTGTAGTGGGGGTCTGACATCATCAAGGTCAAACCGATTACCCTCCTCATGGTCCACCTTCTTATCCTGCCTAAGGTCAACTCGGTTACCTTCGTCGGGGTCAAACTGGATATCCTCCCCTGGGTTACATTGGTTATCCTCCTTAGGGACAAATGGGTCTTCCTTCACCTTTTACCCAAGTTCCTCAACAAATGAATCTTACTTTTGATGGCCAAAATCCACAACAACCACATATGGGAGGACCTTATGGATACAACTTCCCACAACAACCAGTTTACAGTCCTACTGGTATTCCTATGCCTCATCAGTATCAACCTCAAAGTAAACGACGGATAACTTTTTTGGCTACTTTAGATCTTCCGAACCTGTCGAGATTGACAAATGATCCCATATTACACCTCCCCTTCAAGCCAGTAATTCACGCCAAGTTATCATAAGATATTCCAAAATTTGACGATAAACCTGGAGAAGACTCAAATAACCATGTCATGACATTTCATCTTTGGTGTTAATCAAACTCACTGATGGATGACTCTATTTGTTTGTGTCTTTTCCAACATACTCTTATGGGCTCAGTGACAAAATGGTACATTGAATTACAATGTGGATCTTTTCAAGATTTGAATTCCCTTGCGTTGGCTTTCCTCACCCATTTTCAGTTGCTAATTAGCTATGAAACTGGAACATAACTTTTGACCTCCCTTCATCAGACTAACTTCGTACACATTTTTTATCTTATTCATGAGTGGAGACAATGAAGACAGCTAATAAAAGATACCATCCGTGACCATTTGTTGGCAGAATGGTTCAAAAAATCCCTATTACCTCCTATTGCTCTTAATGTAGCAATGGGAGGTGTAGTTACAAAAGAGGAAGTTATTGCTCATGCCCAGTATCTGGATCTAGTTTATTCCCAATCTGGTACTTTGTATGAACCGATCCCAAATGCTCCCTGTATGTCAATCGATCCATCCAAACCATCCTCTACCGCTCATTTGGACGATGTTATCAGTTATGTCAAAACTCAACCTACCTCGTAGTCGATTGGAACAACAAATCATTCGGTATCTACCTTGACTATAGTGAAAACTTTTGTCCCATCATATTCCACCCCAACTAAAGTTTCTAAAGTAAATGCAGCTCAGTCTACTTCACCACCACAATCAGGAAGAAAAAAGAATACTAAGAATAAATCTAAGAAAACTACTAATCAAACAAAAAATACAAAAACACAAGCACAACCACCTGCTACTGAAAAGAAACCACATCGCAAACTAAAATTTCCCTGCCTCATATGTGTTGAAGATCAGTACACAAGAGATTGTCCCCACCAGGAAGAAGTGTCAAAATTATTTAAAGGAAATTCCCAACCCCTTGTTTTGACACATCCTTTTCCACAACAGCATTCATTGGTTGCACAAAATCCTGCACCTTCACAAGGAGGAAACCCATGTCATCCTCTTAACAAGGATGCTTCCTCAAGTGCACATATTTACATGTTCAACAGTGTATATTTGACCACTAGGACTACGACATATGACACACCTCCAAGGAAAATCAGTAAAGAAAGTGTAACTAATGGAACCATGACTGATCCACCTTCCACTTCTGTTACCCCTTCGTCTGGTCCTCTCCAGATTAAGAAACCTACCTTTAACTATATATTACGTCTTCCCAAGAGGACTATCTAAAAGTCGACCTTCAATCCGAACTCTCTTGGTGCCTAGAAATATAGCATCATTGGATATTTGGCTCAAGCAACTTATGCAATGTCGGCTCTCGAAGTTCTGCAACACTACCCTAACCAATGTAGGACTCTCTTGGTGGTCATTGGAGCTATAGATCATGATTCATCTAATAATATCACATTTAACCTAGACAATTATAAATCCAGGCTCTCTCACCAACTTGCATTTCAAATCGATGTTGTTGTTCACAATCAACATATTCATCGAACTATATTGGATGAAGGAGCATCAACCTACGTCATGCCCTTAGCATGTTGGAAAGTTCTTAAATCACTTGGTCTTAATCAATCTCCTACCATGTTGAAAGCATTTGATGGATGAGGTTTCAGACCTCATGGACTGTTGCAATCGTTAGTCGTTCAACTAGGGGGGGAAATTGTTTTTGTTGATGTGGAAGTAGTCAATGCTTCTTTAAATTATAACTTATTGCTTGGAAGAAGTTGGTTTTATGCTATGACTGTTGTGGCCTCTTTGGTTTTTCGATGTGTCCAATTTCCTCATCAAGGAAAAATAGTTACCATGGATCAATTAGATTATTGTACACCTTATGCTCGCAATCAAACAACCAACAATATTCCATTTTGGGGGGACTCAAAGATTACTTATGAAAGTGTAGGGGTAGGTCTACTGAAATATTCTTCGCTCATGGGAACTTTCCCCACACCCGTTCCTCAAATCTCACAGCATATAGCAACAATAAATATGATTTCAACCCTGGTACATCAATCCCTCGAATCATCTGATCCTTGGATTGTACCTAGTCCTTTAGAGTTCGATACACTAGGTGACATTATGTTGCTTAGTCCCGTCGAGGTCGAATACGAAGCCATTCAATCCGCCTCTCCTTCACTTGATGACCAACATCTGTTGGCGTCTAATTCTTATTCGTTACCATCCTAGTTGGATTCCCTATCATTGACCTTTGATTACATCCTATGAATTTTTCCATCCAATGAATCCATTATGGAAATGCTTAATATCGAAAAGTTACCATGGGATGATAACCACAATCGCTCATCCTTTCTTCCCAGTTTGGATGAAATTGAGAAATATATTCCATTTATCTTTCCAACTGATATCGTCAACAATCTTCCATATTCGATACTTACTCAGGATACGATCTCTAAGGGAAATTTGGGAAACATATCGCAAACCATCAATGTTGACATATCCGAAAAAGAAGGTATCGTGGAAAACATACAACTAGGCATGAACTATTCAATTGAAGAGATTGAAAACTACACCACCTTGTTTAAATAATTATGCAACATTTTTTCTTGGAGCTATGAAGAAATGCCAGGGATCGACCATTCGATCATTGTGCATGAAATCAAAACTTACCCTCGATTAAAACCGGTACGATAGAAACTTCGCCCTGTCCATCCCAAGAAAACTATAGCAATAAAAGCAGAATTCAAGAAATTATTAAAATCTGGTTTCAACTACCTTGTACCTCTTACCGAATGTGTTTCCAACATCGTTCTGGTCACAAAGAAACAAGGGATGATTCGAGTTTGCATCTATTATAGGGATCTCAATAAGGCTTGTCCAAAAAACAATTACCCTACGCCCTTCATCGATCAAATTATTGATAATTGCGTCAGAAGCGTCATGTTATGTTTTATGGATGGATTTTTTGGCTATCACCAAAATGATATTTTACCCGTTGATCAACACAAAATAGCCTTCATCTTCCCATGGGGGACTTTCGCATATCGGAAATTACCCTTTGGCCTTAAAAATGTTGGAGCCACTTTTCAACAAGCCATGTCGTACACTTTCCATGATATCAAGAATATTATTGAGCCCTACCTCGATGACTTGCCATCTCATTTGGCTCATCGAAAAGATCACATGTGATCTATTATTTAAGTAATATCCTTTCAAATCTTGAACTTCGCTATTCACATGCTAAAAAGTTGGCTTTGGCGGCGGTCATTGTTGTCAAAATATTTCAACACTACATCTTACTTCGCACTACCACGATCATTGTTGAATTGAACCCCATGTACCACATCTTGACTCGTCAAGTACTTGGGGGAAAATATTCAAAACAGATCGTCGTTCTTCAAGAATTCAATCTTGAGTTCACCAAATCCAAAGCAAAGAAATCGTTGGTTTTTGCCGAATTAATTTGTGATCTTCCCCATACCGATAAGGAAACTGGGCCTAGTGACTCCCTTCCGAATTAGTCATTGTTCATTATCGGTATGTCTAATGCATGGTATGGAGACATTCTTTCTTATCTCCAAACCCAATGCTTCCATCCAAGTATTTCACGTGACGAACGATGTCGTATTAGACACCATTCAAAATACTACCTTATTCTTCGCGACACTTTGTATCGTCGTGGTATTGATACTTTTCTACAACATTTTTTAACCCATGTGGAGGTTGAGTGTGTTTTAAATGATTGTCACCTAGGAGCATGTGGCGGTCATCTCTCTGGGATGGCTACAACCTAGAATATATTACGTGCCGATTATTTTTGGCCAACCATTTTCAAAGACTGCATTGAGGCCATTAAAAAATTCCCACCCTGTCAAATATTTCAAACGAAAGCACGTACCCACCCAACTCCACTCCATCCAATTTTCTCCATCGACCCCTTTTCCAAATGGGGAATTGATTTCATGCAATGTAATCCTACGTCAATCAAGGGGCACAGTTATATTATCATCACAGTTGATTATTTCACTAAATGGGCTGAGGCTATGCCTATATTCCTAAACGATTGTTGAACTGCAACACCTTTCATGTTTAACCACATCATTGCTCGATTCAGAGTCCCATGAGCTACCATAAATGATCACGGATCCCATTTCAAAATTAGATGATGAGCAAGTTGCGCACCAAATTGGGTTTTCGACATGAAAACTCATCCCCATACTATCCTCAAGCCAATGAACAAGTTGAAGCCATCAAAAAAGTCATGAAAACCATACTTCAATGCATTATTAGGGTGAACAAAACCACTTGCCATTTGCAACTCTTCTCAACACTCTGGGCCTATCGAACTTTGGTTAAAACTGCCACTGGATCCATGCCTTTCCAACCCATATATGGGTTAGAAGCAATGTTTCCAATTGAATGAGAGATTCCATATCTAAAAATAGTCGTAGAGCTCCTGCCCAACACCTCTATAGAAGAGGAACGTTTCTTGTACCTAACGAAGTTGGATGAAACCCGTCGTGATGATACTCTCATTAACAAGACATAGAAAAAATGCATCAAGACCCAATATGATAAATTTGTCTGACCTCGCATATTCACAGAAGGAGATCTGGTCCTGGTCTATGACCAAGACCACGATAAACTTGGGAAGGGAAATTAGAGTCTATATGGCATGGACCTTACTTCATAAAACATGTGCTACAAAAAGGTTCCTACGAACTAATTGATTATGATGGAATCCTCTCAGTGAGCCCCACAATGAGCTCTACTTGAAAAAATACTACGCTTACAAAATATTGCATATGTGCTTTGTACATTATTGTATCATATGTTTTTCTTTAGTGTCTTTTTTCTTTTGCCTAAATGAATTTTGTTTCATCCTCAGCTGGTTATACCCTACTTTGTGCCCGAATGCACAGATGTCAGCATCTTTTCCTATACATTTTGGATTTGCAAATGGCACTAGCCGACATACCCAAAACTTAGCTTCTGCAGCTAGGACCATTTACCATTCTGGTGATTTGGTGAGCTCAATATGGATATGTCTTGGACCTGCAATCAATAATGTTGCAGAATATCATGTCGTTATTGGAATTTTGACTGAGGCTATCTCTCTTGCCATATCTCAAATAATCATTAACCTTGATTCCCAACTTGTGGTTTGTCAACTTAACCGTGTTTATACCATACAAAATCCAATATTGCTACGTCTATATTTGAGGGTCCGTCATCTCGAAAGGTTTTTTACTTATGTAGAATACCAACATATACTGAGAGAACTTGATRCCATTTCAAATTTRTTAAAATTGCATGTTGGATTGGCATCTTGCACATAGATGAATATTCAAGATCATAAAAGCATAAACATAAAATATAAAAAACATCACATCATTGTAACATAAGTAGCTGAGACAAAACCCATATATATATATATATATATAAACGTGGGCTACTATGCCCATATATCATCATAGTAAGACTACAATGAACTTTACTCGTTTCCATGTACTACATTGTGCTCATGGTAGCACACTACTGCTCTAGCTACTCGTCTCAACAGATGGCTAAGACTCTGTGGTATACCCATTGTGTTCCTTTGTAGGTGTAAATGAACATCTTGTAATCTCATAGAGGGGACACCCATGGTAATCCCCCTAAGATTCCTTTTTGCCTCACGAAGTCCTCTACCTCTGTTGTTGCCTAGGCATTGCCACATCATCCAAATGGTGACATTCCAGCTAGACAATCCATCCCTCTATCTGCATGATGAAAAACAAACATGTTTTAATCCCTCATATAACAAAAAAATGCATATATTATAAAACAAAAAAATATACTTTTGCAAGGTCATGATCTCTCGTGTTTTACCTGATGCATCTCATTGTGCCCCTCCAGGGAGCAATAGATCTACACTGCCTCTAAAATCACCCCCATCATAAGGTTAGTCCTCTACCTTCACAATCTGCCTTCTCCACCATGCAAAGAAGCTAGCAGTAAAAGAAAAGGATGAGGGCTCATTCCCTAACTGAGGCGAAAGACAAGTCCACCTCTCCATATGGGGTTCGTATGTAGGATTCTCTATCAATGCAACCTGTGGCTGCATCTGTGGTACTCGCTCCAAAAAGAACGATACTAGGAAATATCCATACCCAAACTGTTTCTTCTTTCCTGCTCTACATTTGGAAATTTGATCTTTCACATTTGTCAAAAATATCGCACAAGAATTAAAGATCCTAGGCTCAAGGTACTGAACGACATACACCATCTATGATTTGGAAGAAATATAGGGACTGGTGCTTCCTGCCAGTTTAGTGATAGTAAACATGACATCTCGTAGTGGAAGATCCCTTACATCCTTGATCGCAATCCTTCCACTCTCCTTGTGTGATCCTGGCACACAAAACTGTGCTATATACTCATATGTCTGATGTGGAGTGGTATGATGACCAGATAGGATGATGGGTTCCTCTCTCCTCAAGATCCCCATAAGAAAATACACATCCTCAATATTGATATCCAACATGTGAGATCCCACTCGGAAGGCCTGCTCATCAATGTCCCATAATCCAATCAAATGCTCAAGGAGAAGTATTTTCTTTCGCATATTTTGTATCTTGAAGTATTTCAATAGCCCACAGTTTCGGAGAGCTGCCCTCGCTTGAGAGTCATGTAAGTCTACCATATCATCATTTTAATGCTCTCTTTCCTTCGATTCAAGCATTTCGGTTGATAAATCCCTGCAAATCAACAGTTAAATGCATTAGCCAAAATCCCAAATAGAGAAAATGCTTTTTTAGAGGTCAAATTACAAAGAAAATTTTGTGTTTTGTGCCTGGCACCCCCTACAAGATTTTACAGAGCACTGGCACCCCCTTGTCAAAGGCACCAAGGTGCCAAGATCTAAGATGGCACCCCTCACAATGCCTTAGGGGAACGTACCCTAGTAGGGCGCATTAGAGGTTCCCAAGGAACCTAAAAATAGTCAAAATTTCCACAAAAGCAGCCATGAAATCATTTAAAAGAAAGAGGAGGATCGCATCTCTAACCTGGTCCAGAAGAAACGCAGAATGATGACCTATAGCTCTCGCAATCGACGCCAAAAAAATCACTCCAAATGGGAAAAAAACTCAAGTGAAAAGGGCAATTGCAAGTAAAAGGTGAAAATGAACCAAATTTTTACCCAAAATGTCTTTTTACCATTTGTAAACTAGTTTTATATAACCCTTTTTCACATTTGTATTAACTATCATTTGGTTTTTTTCGCAATTATCAACGTTTTTTAAGGAATTGCTGACATTTTTTGCCAAGGATGATTTGTTTATGCATGAACATATGAAGCAGAATCATTTTGTCACCTTGTAATCTCTTCGATCAAACTTCGTTATCCTTAAAGATCGTTAAAATATGAAGAGTTGTCTATTGGGCGATTGTTTAACCCTTTTTTAGTCTCAATAGACTAACTACAAAAAAGGAACACTCTAACCGCTTTGGTTAAAAGTGTTCACCTTCGCATTATTTTATGTTGTTTCGGGCCTTGGAGACTAAAATTACAAAAAAGAACATATAAATGAGTCTTCTTTAAGTTATTTTCAAACTCCCTAAACATGAAAAACAATCGAGTTTCCCTTCTCTAGACTCATAAACCATACATTGAAGGGCCCATCTGGGGACAAACCCTTACTTCTTCCAGTTCGTTAAACATAGGAAGAGGAACTTATCGAATGTGAGTTATATCGAGCACCTGTTATCCTCCTCAAGCTTGATAAACAAGAAAGAGGTACTCATCTATCTGGATGGGTGAAAAAATTGAAGGAAGTGGGTCAAGTGTCTTGAAACCTTTAAAAAGCAGTTGTTGTTGTCACCCTTGAACATGGCACATGTCTGCATTTCACTATACATTTGCTTAATTCACTCTCCCGAGAATCATACCAATCCCATGAGTCTTGTTACTCCTTTGGCTCATCCAAAGAGTGCCCTAGTCATTGTTGCATTGTGTTTTGGTCCATTTCTCAAACGAGTCAAAAGCTGCCAAATCTTGTGTTGTGCCTCATAATGTTCAAGGGAATGTTTTTCACTTCTGATCGACCATCTACATTATTACTAATTTATATTCTCGTGTCAATCCATATTTCCAATCTCATATCACTTTCCTATGACTGTTTTGTGTCGATGATGGAGGATACATCAAGGCCCTCCTTCGAGGACTCTTTTCATGTCGACTTTTGCACATTATCTAGGAACTCGACTTAGAAACACAATAGTACCTTGGAACCTGCATGTCTCAATGGCAGGATTCCTTGCCTTCGACATTGGGTTTACACTATTGACATTTGATCGATTGATTCCATGGATGTTCGACCTCAACTCATTTATTCACATTCGATAGAATGTACTAAGGTACCCTAGGGGTCATTGACATCGTTGGTTATTCCCCTCGCACTTGTTAACGATATACCTAAATGACTAATAATCAAGTGGTTTCTACCATGTTTGACATCAAATCATTTATTCACATGGCTAGATTTGTACCATTTTGGGATCGGGACGAAGACCCTGAGTTGAGCCCTCACTCTGTTATGTGCTTTGCCTAGGTTGCAACAAAGATTATTCAACTACTTTACATGGATACACTTTGTATTGGTTCGTGGCTATGTTCTTGTCATATCGTAGCTCCACAGTGTATTATTTGGTGGTTGCGATCAGGTCATGTCCTGGAGAAATGGATCCACAATGTATCTTTGGTGGCCATTTCCTTAGTCAATATCACTATGGATCCGCAGTGTATTGGTTGGCATCCATGCTTTGAGTTATTTATATTCCAAGCATAGGTATGTCTGCCCCAGGAATGAAACGTATATTAATATTGTTTGATGATTGTTTTCAGCTTCTACCAGGTTCTCTGACTCCACTACCCTTGCGTTGAACAAAGTGTTTCAACCATCAATTTTCTCTTTTGACTTCACACTTTGGGGGGCAATCTGTTACACATCGAAATTCCACACTTGCATATAAAGCATCGCAAGTGGCACAAATGTCACATTCTAAGTATCGCAAGTGTCGTAAGTGTTGCACCTAAACTGTTGCAAGTGTCGTAACATTCTTCATGCACTTTTTGTAAGTGTCACAACTCAATCGACACCTTAGAAACATGTTAAGCCCTAATATTGGCTCATTACCCCTTAATTGGGGCATATTGCATTAGTAATGTTATTTTATTTATGTTGTCTTTATTCCA